>JADOBS010301936.1:0-12955 GCA_015708375.1 Cydonia oblonga
TTACAAGAAAAGCGAAAAGCGCCAACACTTAACATATCAACATGAGCATTGAAAAACGCCAGCACTCAACACATCAGCATGAGCATTGGTGGTCAAGACCGAACCTCCGTCTTTAAAAGGCTTAACACGCCAACACCCCAAAGCTTTATTTTGGAAAGTTGTCAAAATCCAAGAAACAAAGCAACACTGCTAGCTCTCCTCCACGACAATCGGCCTTGGAAAGACTCAAAGAAACCAAGAAGCCTTCTAGAAAAAGGATGACAATTCTAAAAGAAGAAAAGCTTGACAGTCCAGCAGAAAAAAACGACGCTTGAAGCTCGATTCCTTTAATGATGAAATACCAAGAAACCTTGGAGGTGGATATAAAAGGACCACAAATGGTAAGGATGCGCACCATCATCCACATCGGCCAATCTTCACGCCAACAAGCCCAAAGGGATGACACTAAAGAGGAAGTCCAAGACGTCTTCCACATCACAATTGAAGAAGATGAAGATGAAGAAATCCCCGAGGAAGATGTCACTGTTGCACCACCACAACTCAAGGATGGAGGGCAAACCACTGTCAATGACCTCAAGGAGCTCCACTTAGGCATAAGCGAAAAGCTGAAGCCTATCTTCATAAGCATAATGCTAAGCACGGATGAGGACGTAGAGTACTACCAACTGCTCTTGGAGTACAAAGACATTTTTGCTTATACTTACTGCCTGACGTTGACCCTACCATTGCCGTGCATCACCTTCCAATCAAGCTCCGAATGTGGCCGATAAAGCAAACTCAAAGATGTTATCAATTCCAGCTTATCCCACAAATTGAGGTCCAAATTGACAAGCTGATCGAAGCAGGCTTCATTCGAGAAATGCAATATCCTAAATGGATCTCCAACATCGTCATTGTCCTTAAGAAATTTGGACAAATACATGTTTGCATGGACTTTCGAGACCTCAAAGATGCTTACCTGAAGGATGACTTTCCCTTGCTCATCATCGAAATCAAGGTGGATGCAACTATTGCCATGAGGCGCTATCATTCATGGACGGCTCATCTAGGTAAAATCAAATCCTTATGACTCCCGAAGACGAGGAATTAATAGCCTTCTGCACTCCAAAAGGTATCTACTGCTACAAGGTAATGACATTTGGCTAGAAGAACGCTGGAGCTACATATCAACATGTAATGTAGAAGATTTTACAAAAATGTTCTACATGTCATGTAGAAGATTTTACATATCAACATGTAATGTAGAAGAACGTTGGAGCTACATATCAACATGTAATGTACAAGAACGCTGTACAAAAATGTAGAATGTTACGTAGATGATGTAGTGGTCAAGACCAAGAAGAGATCTAATCACTTGAAGGATTTGCAAATGGTGTTCGACAAACTATGGCACTACAACCTCAAAATGAACCTGTTGAAGTGTGCATTTGGCGTCACTTCTGGGAAGTTCCTCGGTTTCATTATCAAGCACCGTGGCATTGAAGTGGACCAATCAAAGATCAAGGCCATTCAAAGCATGCATGAGCCAAGGAATCTACACTATCTGAAAAGTCTGTAAGGATGACTAACCTTCATTAGGCGTTTCATCTCCAACCTTGCTGGAAGTTATCAACCTTTCAGTCAACTTATGAAGAAAGGTTCTTCATTCATATGCGATGACGTTTGCCGCAAAGGCTTTGAAAGTATAAAAAGGTACATAGCAAGCCTACCTATCTTAGGAGCTCCCATGCCTGGAAATTCGTTTATCCTGTACATTGTTGCATAAGAAAGTTCCATTTAAGCACTCTTAGCACAAGAAAATGAAGACAAAAAGGAAGACCACTCTACTACCTAAGTAGAACTTTCACTAGTGCCGAGCTCAACTACCTACTGATCGAGAAGATGTGCCTTGCCTTAGTCTTTGCCATCCAAAAGCTTAGACACTACATGCATGCTTACACCATCCACTTGGTTGCTAAAGCTGACCCGATCAAATACGTCATGTCCAAACTAGTTTTGACAGGGCAACTAGCTAAATGGGTGTTGCTTTTCAATCAGTATGAGATCATCTACGTCCAAGCCAAGTCGTCAAGGGACAAGCCCTAGCAGACTTCCTTGCCTATTATCCAATCCTAACCGATTGGAAAATCTCAGATAACTTGCCTGACGAGGAGGTGTTCTACATCAACATCTTCCTGACATAGACAATGTTCTTCTACGGATCTGTATAAGCAGATGGAGCAGGGGCAAAAGTAGTATTCATGTCACCATAAAGATAAATACTACCTTGTTCATTTCGACTAAGTGAGCTTTGTTCTAACAACGTCACTGAGTACCAAGCGCTAATTATCAAACTCCAAATGGCGATCGACATGGAAATCACAACGCTAGAAGTGTATGGCGACTCCAAGTTCATAATCAATTAATTCTTGACTGAATATGAAGTAAGGAAAGATGATCTCGTCTGATATTTCCGGATTGCAACTTAACTGCTACGAAAGTTCGAGGTCATGATGCTAGAACATGTGCCAAGAAAAGAAAATCAAATGGCAGATGTTCTCGCTAACTTAGACTCAAGTATGGCGCTAGGAGAAGATGAAGCTGCAGACATTCTAGTTTGCCAAAGATAGGTGATCCCGCTCGTCACTAAAATACCATTGGATGATACATACGTCATTTCAGTACTTCCAGTCGACACTCTTTTGAATAAGTACTTCTAAGATGCCTAGGTGAGGAACAAGCCAATCAAGCCATGGAAGAAACACACTCACGTGTATGCAGAGCATACCAGTCTGGACCAAAGCTACACTGTCAGCTCAAAATGGGCTATTACTAGCAAAACATAGTGAAGGATTGCTTGGAGCATGCCAAAAGATGCCAAGCCTGCCAATTCCACGCCAACTTCATACATCAACCGCTTCAGCCATTACACCATACGGTTGCTTCGTGGCCATTTGACGCATGGGGATTAGACGTCGTGGGACCAATCGCACCAAAATCATCTGCCAGATAGGCCTACATCCTAGCTGCAATGGATTACTTCTCCAAGTGGGCTAAAGTTGTACCCCTAAAGGGAAGTTAAGAAGGAAACTGTCGTCCACTTCATCAAGGAGCATATCATCTACCGATATGGTGTGCCTCGCTACATCATCACTGATGATGGAAAACAATTCTCCAACTGACTCGTGGATGAGCTTTGTGAAAAATACAAGTTCAAGCAGCACAAGTCTTTTATGTATCATGCTCCGGCCAATAGTCTAGCAAGGCATGTAGGACGACACATATGACTCATACCCAAGCTACGCCCTATTCTCTCGTATATGGCGTGAAAGCTGTTATGCCACTCGAAAGTCAAATCCCTTCACTAAGGATGGCTATACAAAAGGGCTTGACTGAAGAGGAAAACGCAAAGCTATACCTTCAAGAGTTACACTCGACAAAAACAGGTTCGAAGCTCAACAACACTTGGAATGCTATCAAGCACGGCTATCCAAGGCATTCAACAAGAAGGTTCGCCCAAGGTTTTTACAAACTGTATATCTTGTCTTGGCATTACGTAGACCCATCATCATAACTCACAAAACAAAAAACAAATTCATATCAAAGTGGGATGGACCTTACGTAATACAGGAGGTCTACACCAACGAAGCCTACCTAATCATGGCAGAAGACGGCTCATAAACTGTAGATTCTTGAAGTGTTACTACCCTTAAACCAAACAAGCAATGCTCTTTGCTTGCACAAGCCTAAACTGCACACGACACAATGCTCATTGCCTGCACAAGCCTAAACTGCACACGGCACAATGCTCATTGCCTGCACAAGCTGAAACTGCACACGGCACAATGCTCCTTGCTTGCACGAGCCTAAACTGCATATGTCACAATGCTCATTCTCTGCACAAGCTTAAAAGGTGACACCCAATGCTCCTTGTTCGCACGAGATTAAAAGGAAACACCCAATGCTCCTCGTCTGCACAAGCCTAAACTACACACGACAACAATGCTCCTTGCTTGCATAAGCCTAAACTGCATATGGCACAAAGCTCCTCATTTGCACAAGCCTAAACTGCATACGGCAACAAAGCTCCTTGTTCGCACGAGCTTAAAAGGCGACACCTAATACTCCTAGCCCGCATAAGCCTAAACTACACACTACAACAATGGTCTTCGCCTGCTTGAGCTTAAACTGCACATAGCACAAAGCTCCTTGCCTACCCGAGCTTAAACTACACATGGCAACAATGCTCCTTGTTCGCCCAAGCCTAAAAGTCGACACCCAATGCTTCTTACCTGCACGAGCCTAAACTTCACACGGCACAATGCTCCTCACATGCACAAGCCTAAATTGCACACAACACAACGCTCCTTGTTTGCACGAGCTTAAAATGCGACACTCAACGCTCCTTGTTCACACGAGTTTAAAAGGTGACACTCAACGCTCTTGGCCCACAAGAGCATAAACTGTGTACGGCAAAACAAAACAAAAAACAAAAAAAAAAAAATCACCATCAAAATCGCCAATCCATCATTCCCTTAAACTATGTCATGACTTGATCCCTCTTCAACTAAGGGTACGTAGGCAACTTAAAACTTCAAAACTTCAAGTACAGTCACATCATCAACAAAAACACAAACACTTTGAAGAATAAAGAGCAAATTCAAGAATGTGAATACTTTATTTCTTTAAAGGAAGAATTCGACTACAAAGCCATATTACAAAATGAGCAAAAAAAAAAAAGAAAAAAAAAACGAAGGCGACTTCTCGAGTAGTCGGCAAAGTGCTATTCCAAGATAAGATCGCCAAGAAGCTCAAACGAAGTTGGTGAATTGTCACGAGCATGGTGCGAGGGATTCAAAATAAGAATCTTCGATGCATCCGCCTTCTTCTTCGTAGTTGATCGACTCAAATCTGTTACCTCCCAAGACACTTCAGAAGACCACGAATTGATGTGTATCAAGTTATGTTTTGCAGGAAGAACAAGCACCTTAGGGCCAGTTAGCGACGCACAAAGCTACGATGTTATCCCCTTATCTTGCAAATTACCTTCCTTTGCGAGAATAGTAATGGTATTATTCTTAAATCACTTGAAAAGTACCATGGTTGCAACAAAATAAACAAAGCAACATAAGTACAAAAGTGGGGCGGCAAAGAAAAAAAATTGTTTCACTAAAGAAAAAGACAATTATGAGACAAACCTCATGACCATTGAAGAATGACGATGGCAACGTCACAACAACAAGAAGAAATTAGCCACAAAGCTTGATCAAACACGGCAAAGAGGGCAGCTACAAGACAATCCTTCAAGGCACGCTACAGTAACAAAGAAAACCAATACGCCACGTAATCGCACTACGCAACCCCGCAACGATTATGAAAGCAGTTTCTTGCACTGCACAGCAAAGAGGGCGGCTACAGGATGGTCATTCAAAGCGCTATAGTAGCAAAGAAAACCAAAATGCCATGTAATCGCACTATGCAATCCCATGGCGATTATGCAAGCAATTTCTTGCATTGCAAGGCAACGTCACCACCGAGGAAAGTTGTGACCAAAAGGCACTACATAGCATAAACTTGATGCAGTCTTTTACACAGCCCCACATGGTAAAAGTGAAGCATTGCAACAAGCTTCACGTAGCTACAACTTGCACCAAACAACAAAAAGGGGCACGGCAAGAAGCTGCAACAGTGCACGCGACATCATTATAGAAGCATATTTATGCGACTTTGTATCTTATTTCTTTGCATTTACTTAGTTAATTTCCATTTATTTTGGTAATTTATGTTATTTTCGTATTATTGTAGGTCTAATTGGTCAATATGACAATAAAGGGCAATTTGGAGCAATTTGGAGCAGTTTTGGACTTGGATTGGATAGCATGTGTGGGGAGCATAATGGATGAACGTTTTTGGTGTTTAACATGTGCTAAATATGTCTTACAATCTGGAGGAATCAAATTTGGAAGCTTGGAAGACAAGGAATCAGCTGAAAAGAAGGAACCTTATCCAATCTTATCTTATGCAACCTTATCTTAACTAACCTTATCTAATCCTATCCCTACTTTATCTTATCTTATCCAAATATTATCCGACCTTATCCAACATTATCTCATCTTATCTCCAGCTGGAAAGGGGATTCCTTATCACATTCAACCACTTCTAATCTAATTTAAGGAGTCCTAAAACACTGCAAACAACTCAATCCTTTTTCCACCACAAAGTAGGCCGTGCCCTAGCCCTATAAATACAAGTTATTGCCGCAGCTTCTGGAGGGGAGAGAGAGAGTTTGAGAGAGAAAATTGGTGAGAGTGTCGCAGGTTTCTGGAGGTGAGAATGAGATTTTAAGCCGTGCTTGCATGGCCATTGCTGGAGTGTCTCAGAGTTCTTTCTATCCTTATTTGATTTCAATGTTTAATTTAGATTGTTTTTATTTAGTTATGATGAACATGTGTAACTAAATTCCTTTTTAGCTAGAGGTGAATTCGAAGCCATAATCATATGTTTTATATGAATTGATTGCATCCAGTTATTGTTTCATAAGACATGAATGCGATTTACTTGTCTATTTTATAGAGAACTTGTTCTTGTATGTTTATTAAGGATGCATACTTAGTTTGCATGTAGGGATTTGATGCTAGAATATAAGGTAATTTCACCTAATCGTTATGAACTTATATTTGTAAAGTAGTAAAAGTCACCAGTCAGTAAATTCTTGGCAGGAGTATCATGCAGTTCATAGTTATGAATGCCTTGTCAATGCTTATGATTTTCACAGAACTTAATGATCTTTGATATGTATCTCTATCATGCTTTTCATAGTTAGGGAACTTGAGAAGAATAATTTGGTTGCGTCGTTGAGTCCAATTCAATGAACTTAGGAAAATCTAAGAGTTAATTAGTGTAGTTCACAATTAATTTGGGGCATTGTCGTTCCTGGTTTATAGGAATAATAACTGGAAATCAATTTGTGTGCATATGTTTCATGTGTGGAGAAGAATCCTCTAGCTAGCATTTCACCCAATTTTCATCCAAATTCACTTTGTTTCTGCAATTTAGTTGTTTTAGTTCAAAATTCGTCCAAAATCCCCCCTTAGTTCTTATTTGTGTTAGTTTAGTCTAGTTTACAGTTTTTAAGTCCCGTCTGTGTTGATTAGCATTCCTCCTAATCTCTAGCCTAGAATGATCCCTACTTGCTCATACTACAACTGTCTAAAAAAGGTTTAACTTGTGTGTTAGTTTTTACCACATCACAGCAACATCAACAAATGCGCACAACAACGTCACTACCAGGGGAATACTGTGACCAAAAGGCACTATACAGCGTAAACACGTTGCATTCTTCTGCACAGCACCATGGTGTGTGTGAAAAAAAAAATACACACCATGGTGTGTGTGAAAAAAAAAATACACTCCAAGCAAGCCCACATCAAGGAATTGTGTGTGTGACAAAAAAAAATACACACCCAATGGTCCTATAAATAAGGGTCAATTGCTTCTTATTGCTAGAAAGAAAATACATACCCAAATAGAAAAAGAAAAATCAAAACAAGGAAGCATAAGGAAGCACATTCCAACCAAAAGAAGGAAGCAAATTCCAAGCAAAAAATGTCAAGTTTCAGCCAATAAATGCAAGCAGGACGTTTTTGGTGATAATTCAACTTTTTGAGAGAGTTTTGATGCAAGACCAATTGCAGAAGAAAGCTAAATTGCTGAGGATCATTGTATCCAAATTTCATCATTTTCCCTAAAGCCAAACGTTCCAGTTTTCAAAGTTATTCCCATAGAAGTTGTTTTCCCGTTAGGATTGCGTAGCTGTAGGAAAATGCAAAATTGAAGGGATTTCTGATGTTTCCTAGTGGCATGCGATATATGCCTGAAAAGATAAGGGATAAAGCTATGTTTCCCATATTTTTACAGAATTTTCCAGAAGAAAAATCAACCTCAAATTGGGCTTGCCAGTCAGACGACATGTTTCCCAAAACAAAACAAACAAAAAAAAAAGGAAAGGAAAAGTACCTCCTTGCCTTGGGGAATCAAAAGAAAAAAAAAAAAAAATCCCTCATTGCTATAGGAAATCAAAAAGGGGAAAGAAAAACAAACTCCTTCCTTGCCGTGGGAAATTAAAAAAAGGAAAGAAAATTGTCCTCCTTGCCATGGAAATCAAAACAAGGAACAAAACATCTCCTTCCTTGCCATGAAAAAAAAAAAAGAAAACAGGAAACAAAAAAAAATTCCGCCTTGTCATGGGGAAGAAAGAAGGAAAGAAAAAAATGCACATCGTACTTACCTAAGAACAAGCATTAAATCTTTCCAAAACCTTGAAGGAAGTCACTATAAACACACAAATTCTGTAACGAATGAAACGAGAACACGTGTACAAAGTAGATTTGTATTGATTTGAATTTGTAGGTTACAATCTCTGTTTACAATTTTCCTTTGATTCAGTCTTCAAATTTGATGTAGATGTGTGATTGTTCATCCAAGGTTCAAGTTTTGAGCTTGAAAACAACGCGTGGATAATCTTCACATCAAGGGTGCGGCAAAGGTAGTGTTTGATACGGGATTTCATTGCTTCAAGGGTCTTAGCGACTTGATCTTGAAACAAACGTTGCTACAAGTTTATGAGCTTGCAACAAAGTCTTGAAGGAATTGGCACGAGTGCTTGTTGATTCTTCAAAGAAGTGTTTAGGCTTTGGTTGAGAGTAAGTTTCAGCTTTGGTTGAATGTTCTTTGAAGAGAGCTTTCGCAGCGTATTAGTCTTCGAAGGTTTGGCAGAGGTTCTTCTGAATGCAAGAATTTCTGACCCTTATGCTTGTGGGAGGACCTTGTATTTATAAGCTTCTCAAGGCTTGCCTTTGGGTGGATTTGGCATTGATTCGTCCATAGGAGAATTTAGGCAAGTTTTGTGTCTTAATTCCCTTGCTTGGCCAAATTTAAGAGTACTTGTTGCCTATTTTGTGAGCAATCTTCAATACTTGCTTGTTTTATGAAGATGCTTTAACTTTATTTCTAGTTTTAGGATCATTTTGGACCCTTTTGCTGAATTTAAGAGGGATTCTCCCTTCTTTGCCTAGTTTTTTGGGATTGTTTTACATTTCCTTTGCTTGATTTGTGCCACATGTCATTTATGACTTGTCCATTTGTGATGAGTCATATGCCACGTAGAGCTTCGTGATGCATCATTTGTGTGTAACGAAATTTACATGTCTACAGTCACCTTCGTTTCCAAAATTGGAGGGGATTCCTATCGAAGGAAGGAAAACATGTTACACCTCACCCCCAATTATATGTATAATTTTGTTTTCCCAAAAAATTAATGGTTTTAATTAGTAAACTTTTAGCTTTTTCACCAAATGAGGATCTGAATTTTGGGTTTGTCTCTATCCTCAAGCTGCCACGTGGCAGCACCCCATCAATCCTCACTTCTCCTTTTCTGTCCCCTACCCCGTGACCCGCCTTCCTCTTTCTCTTTCTCTGCACACTCATTTCCCTATCTCGAAACTCTTATCTCTCTCTCTCTTTCTCTCTTGCACCATGACCACACACACACACACACACACAACTGCACCATCTTCTCAAAATGGACAGCACCACCATCCTTGTTCCTTCCTCATCAATATTCTCTCATTCCCGTCACAGCTAAGACGATGAAAACCTAGAACAATGAACTCTGGCGAGGTTCTCTATTTTTAGAAATCAAGGTAAGCCTTATATCTTCCTCTCTTCATGTTAGATAGATGCTTGGATGTGATTCTTTAGTGGTATCTCATTATTTCCAAGGTTGTAGAGCGAGATCGGCTTGGGGGAAAGCACACCCAGCTCCGGCGAGGCTGTGGGTGTCGAGGAACTTTCCGAACACCTCCGACCGTTTCACGGCAAACGGAAGGTATAAACTTACTTATCTCTTCAAGATCTAGGAACTAGGATTACGATCCAACCTATGAGGCATTCCTCTACCAGTGATATTGTGCTATATTCTCTCTGCTTCAACATATATTGTAGTAGAACACTCTATCTTAAATTTTAGTTGTACTTTGTAATAAACGTATGCTCTTAACATATTGTGCATTTTCTTAATATTAAATAGTTAGTAGTTGAACTTTAGTATTGTGTTATTAGTCCATATTGCATGTTTTAGCTTATTTCTCAGCTTTTGCTTAAATTAAATGGCTTTCGTCACCCTTCGGGTGTCGGCCAGCACATGATCGTCTCGATGTCTCGAGGACATCGGGATCGGGACGTGTCAAAACATTTTTCCTACAAAAGGAAAAATTCAAAATACGCCAAATATATTTTGTCAAAGATTATGGGGAATCAAATATGCACAATAAGTATGTGCCGACTTATCCATTTTCAAAATTTCTTTCAAGATCAAGCCACTACGGCCCTTGAAGAAACAAATTTCATTTCACTCAAGATCAAGCCTCTACGACCCTTGAAGAAAAATTTCATTTTATTCAAGATCAAGCCCCAATGGCCCTTGAAGAAATGTTTCATCCAAGAAATACACCTCAACGGCCCTTGACAAAATTCATCATCTCAATTCAAGAAATACGCCTCAACGGCCTTTGAAAAAATGTTTCATTCAAGCCTTTACGGCCCTTGAAAAAGCAAACCAATTCAAGATCAAGTCTCGACGACCCTTGAGTTAGAACATTTACATTGCACAACTTCAAAACACATTCCCTACATGTGACAAGCACATGCCTACAATACGCCTTGAAGTAGGGGCATTTGTAGACATGTAAATTTCGTTGCAAACAAATGATGCATCACAAAGTTCCACGTGGCATATGACTCATCACAAATGGACAAGTCATCAATGACAAGTGACATAAATCAAGCAAGGGAAGTATCAAAGATTCCTAAAATTTGGCTCAAAGGAGAAAACTCCCTTAACTTCGGCAAAAGGGTCCAAAGTGATCCTAAAATCGGAAATAAAGCTAAGGCATCTTCACAAAACAAGCAAGAATTGAAGATTGTTCACAAAATAGGCAATAAAGCCTCTAGATTTTAGCCAAGGGAGTAAAGGTGGCTGAAATTAAGACACAAAATATGCCTAAATTATCCCATGGATGAATCAAGACACAAATCAAAGCTAAATCCACCCAAAGGTAAGCTTTGAGAAGCCTATAAATACAAGGTCCTCACACAAGCATAAGGGTAGGAAAAATCTCTACACAAAAGAACCTCAGCCAAACCTTTGAAGATTAATAAACTACCAAAGCTCTTTTCAAAGAATGCACAACCAAAGCTGAAGCTTTCTTTCGACCAAAGCTGAAGCATTCCTTTGAAGAATCAACATGCGCTCGTGCTGATTCTTTCAAGACATTGTTGCAAGCTTATAAACTTGTAGCAACATTCATTTCAAGATCAAGTCGCTTAGACCCTTGACGCAACAAAATCATGCATCAAACACTACCTTTGCCGCACCCTTGAGGTGAAGATCATCCACGCGTTGTTTTCAGGCTCAAAACTTGAAGCAATTGTTCAACCGTTTGTCCGAGATCAAGTCATCGTGACCCTTGGATCAACAATCACGCATCTCATCAAATTTGAAGACTGAATAAAAGGAAAAGTTGTAAATAGAAATTATAACCTATAAATTCAGATCAATACAAATCTACTTCGTACACATGTTCTCGTTTCAGTCGATATAGAATTTTCATGTTTACAGTGAGTTAACAAAATATACCTTATCCCTTTTAAGATTCAATCAAAGTTAATAGAATCTCAGCCTTTACCATTGAATCTAATAATGGTCGTTGCAAGTCTCCGTCATCGATCGCAGTGTCACATCCTGGTCCGGGGTCTACCACTTCCCAGGCCCGCTCCACCACCGTAACACGATATTATCTGCTTTTTGCCTTGACTATGCCCTCACGATTTTGGTTCTGGGAACTCACACGAGAACTTCCCAGTAGGTCACCCATCATGGAAGTGCTCTTGTGCGAGTACGCTTAACTTCAGAGTTCTGTTGAAACCCAAAGCAGTGAGCTCCCAAAAGGCCTCGTGCTAGGTAGGGATGAGAATATACATTTAAGGATCACTCCCCTGGGCGATGTGGGATCTAACAATCCACCCCCCTTAGGTGCCCGACATCCTCTTTGACATACCACGGCCAGGGTTAGGCTCTGATACCAAATTGTCACATCCAAGCCCGGGGTCCACCACTTCCCGGGCCCGCTCCACCACCGTAGCATGATATTGTCCGCTTTAGGCCCTGACTACGCCCTCACGGTTTTGGTTATGGGAACTCACACGAGAGCTTCCCAGTGGGTTACCCATCATGGGAGTGCTCTCGTGTGCTACTCGCTTAACTTCGGAGTTATAATGGAACCTGAAGCCAGTGAGCTCCTAAAAGACCTCGTGCTAGGTAGGGATGGGAATATACATTTAAGGATCACTCTCTTGGGCGATGTGGGATCTAACACACAGTGATTCATCAGAAACTACAAAGTAGCTAGAACACGATCAGGCTCTTTCGAACTCGATTTCAATGTTTTCGAAGCTAAATTTCAAGTATCTAAGTCCTAAAAATCACTAGAAACATACCTAGGATCCTTTTAGGATGAGGAAAGGTTGAATCCCTCTCGGATTCGACCGTTGAAGCTCAATGCAACTTGTCGAAATCTGGAAAAAGGTTGGTAGAGTGCATACATGTCAAAACTTGGCGATCTCAACCCAAAATTTACATGCAGTTAGATAATTTGTTACCTGTAATGGGGTTTGAAGAAGTTCGAGTGCCAGAATCCTCGAACTCGTCGGAAACAATACAACATTCACTGTCGAAACTTGTGACAGAGAATATGTATTGGGCTTATCTATAATTTACATGCAATCAAGTAATTTCTTACTTGTATTGGGCTTATCTCGTTGGTGAATTTTAAGTGTGTTAGCCCAATAACACACTTAAAATTCACCAACGAGATAAGCCCAAAGAGAATAGTCTTCACCAAGCTTCGAACTCAAAAGC
>JADOBS010301937.1:0-12964 GCA_015708375.1 Cydonia oblonga
GTAAACACTTAAAACAACTTATTTTCACAGTTTTGGATGGAAAAAAAAAAAAAAAAAAGTGAAAACATGATGCAGCAGAAATGAGCTTATTCTCACAACGCAGCAGAAGTAGTTTTTTTCAAAGCACAGCAATACCAAACCAACCCTTAGCTATCCAATTTTGATCTTACGGTACACTATTTTTTTCTTTCCAAAATCCCAACAACAAAAAACACTCAAAAGTGACAGAACACTGCCAGATTACCTATATGTTTATAAATATGCTCCAATGCTTAATTAATGGCCCACTAATAAACCAAAAATTGTCAATGATCAACCAATTAAGAACCAAATAAAAAGGCCAACCATGATTTAACAAAGAGTAATGCTAGAGAGACACCAAGCCCTGGAAAATATCACATTTTCGAGAAAAACACTTCAAAAACGATTGACGTTACTGTGGAAGAATGACACCAAATGAACTTGACAACTTATTATCACTTAGAGCAGCAAAACTTATAATTGTCCGAGTGTAATTTTTTTTCTAATTTACTATCAGAGTTAAGAAAAAAGTAAAAAATTCCGTACTTTATAGCTTAAATGTTTTGATCATCTCTTACACTGCAATTTGGTTTGTGGGGGTTATGGGGTTTTTTTTCTAATTTACTCAAATGAAAATTTCATCTCTAAAGATTATAAGATCTTACCACACATTTACTTTCACCGACACCATTAAACTAATTAACAAAACAAAGTACAACAATCAATATCAGAATTGAGACAACACGCATAGAAATTAGTAAATTATAATCAACAACCAACCATGCAAACCAATCGTCACTAAATCACTCTAATACAGTAGATTTTTACCCGCGGAAAACAGAGACTGGAATTGCAGACAAAACTAAGAACAACCCAAAATCTTGTTTTGAAAAAAGATTACGTTTTTCCCCACAAACCCACAACCCAAATTGTAGAATTGGTGAAAATCAGAACTTTTAAGCTATAAAGTACGAAACTTTTTGCTTTTTTTTTCTTAAATATTTGCACAGTTATACGAAATGTGGAAATTAGGAGGATGAGAGAAAGGGACTTACATATCTACTTAAGTGTACGACGGAACCAACCTTCGTCCACGACGCATCTCCACCCAAAACTGATAACGGAGAGAATTGGGAGGATGAGATCTTTCTCTGTTTATGAAGCAGACAGAGAATAGGGAAAAGAGAGAGCGCTCAAACTCCAAAAACAACCCTAGAGAGAGAAAAAAATCCCTGGCTAGAGAGAGAATTGAAGAAAAAAGGACAGAAGAGACTAGACTTATATGTGCACAGAGAGAGAGATGGGATGAGACGGACGAAGAGGAGGGGAGAAATCTGACAGAGAGCGTAAAAGAAGGGCACGCGAATGGAGAGCCAAGGAGGCAAAAGCAGCCCCATGACGTCCTTTTTATTTTCATCATATTTAGGAAATTTAATTTGAAAAAATAGAAAAAAAGAAAAGAAAAGCAAGGTTTTTACTGATGAGTTCCACCACAAGCGTCGCCAGCCTCAAGGTCATTTCAAAAGTTATAACACGTAAAAGCTGCCGCGTTGCTGCTGCTGCTGCCGGTGGTGGAAAGAGAGAGAGTGATTAGGGGATTAATAATGTAGGAGAGGCAGAGGGAGAGGCGGAGGCGCTCGATTTCAGCACTTATATTGCGCCCTCCATGTATCAGTGTTTTGCGGGAGTAACGGCGAAAACATCATGATGATTAGGTTTAGGGTTATGGTTATAACTTAACATATCATCCTCTCTTCTAACTATATATATATCATACTAGACTACTAGTATCTGCATTTACACATCACATCACCCATGTTAGCAATCTTAGGGTTGGTTCGTGCGTTAATAAACATTCATTCATTGCATGCGATAGGATAATTTACGTGATGGGGTAATAAGAGCATGTTCGGTTTTCTTAACTTTTTAGAGAGTTTTAATAAAAAGGTCCCGGTACTGTTCACTTTTAACGAAAAACCACTTTTTTACCTTTACCTGACACTATTTACTATACTTTCAAAAAGGGTTTTTCGTTAAAAGAGAAGTTTTTTTGGACTTGTCATTAGTTTTCCTAACTTTTTATGGTGGATGTGTCAGCGCTCAAATTGAGTGCTATTTACGTACTCTATAGTCTTATTTTTTTATATTTGACCGTTCATCGTAAGGTAGGTAAGGGTGAAGAGAAGATAACATACTATTTAAAACGTAGAGTTTTTATTATAAATGGTTCCTGAAATTTACTTTCATCATCAAAAAGTTCCTGAAACTGAAAATCAATCAATGTAATCCTTGAAAATAGGTGTTGCAAATCAATATAGTTCTTCCGTCATAATTCTGTTAAAAATTGTGTTAAGTGCTGATGTGGTACATAAATGAACCCCACAAGATTTACGAGTTTTTATCACAAATAGACCCTGAAATTGACTCACACCATCAAGAAAGTCCCTAAAATTGACCCACACCATCAAGATGGTCCCTAAAATTGAAAATTGATGAATATAGTCCTTGAAAATAGGCATCGCAAATCAATATGATCATTCCGCTACAATTCTGTAAAAAAAATATTGTTATGCGCTGATGTGGGTTTAAAAATTAATTTAAAAAAAGTTGTCTAAATAGAGCTTAACCAAGGCCTAAGAGGGGCTTTGGAAATAGTTTTCAACCAACAATAGACACGCCTCTGTTATAACCTCATTAACCAAGGCCTAACGGTGATGTCCCATAAGTCGTTGTTAGTCAGCCAAATCGTCACCAAAGGTGATCTTAATCTAGGTTCAATTCGGCGAAGGGTGTCAATGTGTGTAAAGATGAGTGTATTGAGATTTTTTTTTTTTTTTTAATAGACAACGAAGGAGGTAGAGGAATGTGGACTGGGATTTGAGGTGATTGCATACCTGGAATTTTTGGGTTCACAACCTTTTATTAACTATTAAATTATTAAATCTATTTGTAATTTTTTTTTAATTTAATTAGACTTGTGTGATCCATTTATGTGTCACATCAGCACATAACAAATTTTTTTACAAAATTGTGACTAATGGACTACATTGATTTGGGACACTTATTTTCAGGTACTACATTGATTGATTTTCAATTTCAGTGATTATCTTGATGGTGAGGGTCAGTTTCGATAACTATTTGTGATAAAAATGCTAAAACTTATTACATGTGATGCCCTCTATCCCTGAATTTCGCATTTTTGTTACAAATAAATTGCTTTCACACATTTGTTTTGATCTTATATATTTTTCTTAGAAATTTTCTGGATAATCCGAAACACCATAAAAAATTTACTTGTTTTAAATTGAATAATGAATGTTTGCCAAAGAATTATAATGACATAATATATGTCACATGGATGGATGTAGAATTATGAAAAGAGACATACAACAAGGGCAGCATTAGGTGAGTGAATCAATGTCATCGGGCACCTGGGTCCTTTTTGGTCCCATAGGCGGGTTGCCCGAGTTGTATTATTTTGGAGAGTCCAGAGCTTACAACGAGGGCAGCATTAGGTGAGTGAATCAATGTCATCGGGCGCCTGCGTCCTTTTTGGTCCCATAGGCGGGTTTCCTGAGTTGTATTATTTTGGAGAGTTCAGAGCTGATGATTGCATAGGAAGATTAATTCCTCTTCTAATCTCTTTATTTTTCAATTTAAAAAATTACAATTAAATTACGTTAACATTTTATGATAAAAATTTATAAACAATAAGATAAAAAATAATAAGAGAAGAAAATGAAAAGGTACGAAAATAAGATTGAGGTGAATCCAACTCTGATGATTGCCCTTGCGTCAGTAGTCAGTTGGGGTAGCAAACGTACTACAATGACCAATACGACCGTCTTTTGCATTATTGGGTTGCGGGCCATATCGTTGCACGTGTCAACCAGTTGGGCTCGGAACCCTCCTCCCTAAACTAAGAATTTGGGATCGTCTTATATTTGATTGGAAGTATGTCGGACTATCATTTGAGATTTGGCTGTTCTTGGTAATACAAGCAAAGCCTAAGAAAAGTATCAAAACATAGAACTTCAGCTGCGAGGTTCTTTCTTTACTTTGAGTTACGAATTTCTTGAGGATTAAAGTCGGGAGAAACTCTGTAAGCTCTGGAAAATCAACCTTGCTAGTTAGATTATAACGAGACATTTGTTAGACCAAAATATAATAAGAAATTGATGCATGTTCTTATAGCACATAAAAGTGTGATTTCGTCAATAAATGTTTTGAAAAATTGATTAGTCTTGGAATGGAACCTTAAATCTTTTTTTACAGTAGAGTAGGACTAATTAGTGAGAATGAAACTTCAACTTTAATCATAGTATCAAAGTGAGTTAGTATACGTAAGAGCGCACAATGATTATACTATTCCACGTAATTCATGGTCACTTTTGCGAATTAAAAATAAATATTCTTTTAATCATCAAGTGACCAAAAAATGTATAATCACTTATAAATTGAATATGCTTTTAACATTTTAACCCATAATATCAAACCGACAGTAAAGAGAACGAAACTCAAGAACAAAATTTCAACTTCCTTTTAATTGAGCCCTAATTATATAATTGAACCCTTTAACAAGAGCACTGAATCCTATTTACTTCTTTTGGCAAACATTGTATATTTCGAAGAAGTTTTGTTTCGTAAAATTTGTTTTATCCTAGTTTTGTATGATTGTAGTAGGGATGCAAATTAAGAGCCCCCGTGCATGCTGCAAATCTGACCGTCGGTTAAAGACATCAAGAACGAATTGAGAGAAAAAAAACTAGGATTCCAAATCCATTGACATCAGGGTCTTCCCAGAAGAGACAGGGCTATTGC
Organism: Cydonia oblonga; assembly: GCA_015708375.1. NCBI lineage: Eukaryota > Viridiplantae > Streptophyta > Magnoliopsida > Rosales > Rosaceae > Cydonia > Cydonia oblonga. Next base: position 4,843 of record JADOBS010301937.1, read on the forward strand.
TAGGGTTGTTTGTTTTGATGATTCTACATATGTACCTCAGACCTTTTTAATTACCACCCTACCCTAAGGAACCCATTTCGAGCTACCCTATTAATTGGCACCCTACCCTACGAACCTATCTCTTCCCCAAAAAGACTTATGGTACGATACTGTTGAAATCCACATAAAATGATAAAAGCAATTTAAATAGAATTATCTAATTTTAACTAATACCGAAATTTTTTGTAATAAAAATTTACACCCAACGGATTATGCTGATGGTAATTACCAAGTTGGGACAGTATTGATGTTGTTAGAAGTGGATCATCGGCCCATTTATTTGATAATTCTACATGATATCAAAACCAAGAAGCGGGCTCGTATTGTCACGTAATGGGTAGGTCCCTTTGGCCCTTCGCGATGATGGCGGGTCCATTGGCCCTGCATGTAGGGTGAGTCCCCGTGACTTCACGTGGTTGCCGATGTGTGGATCTCCACGTGTGATCCACAAAAATAGGGTAATTAATAACGAAATCTTTTGTGGTACAACCTCACACCTAACGGATTGTATAAGTGGTAATTACCAAGTTAGGGATAGTATCAGTGTTGTTATAAGTGGGCCCTTTGGCCCGTCTCTCTGATAATTCACCGCTATTTTAGCAGTATTTGCTAATCATACAACATAACATGTAAGTTTTTTTATGCAATACATTCACATCTGTTTTAGTGGTAAGGAGAGCTTATGTTATGTTGAAGTTTATTTCCAACAATTTACATGAAATATATTCATCGTTACAATTGTATTTCGATTTAACAATGCTATGTTATCATCATGTATAGTTTTTCACAACGTAATATTAAATTATTGAACTAGAACGCCATGTAAATTATGCTCCAGCTCTATTCTGAAGCCATTTAAGCACGATCAATCAGTTAATTATTAGAATTCAATCGTAAAGGGACCAAAGAATTGACCACGTTACAAAATTCTCTTATATGTGAAAGTCTCTCCACCGTGTGGGTTTGCTAGCTGCCTTATGATAAACAACCATCGAATACCCATCCACAGATCAAAGTTATTGCTCACTCAACCATCAGATTCCCTTGAAAATTTTTCAATTAGAACCTTTTTGTAGAAATTAATTCCTTCCAACCAAACCCATTTCTGCCATAAATTCATATCCCCTTTTCCATTCCTATTCTATTTAATCCTTTCAACACAATTTGTAATGTGTCCCTTCCCCCTGATAGCTCATTCCCACTGAGGGTCGGATCTGGGTTTGAGGTGCCGTTTGCAAGGATGGCAGAAAGTAGACGGAACAGGACTCCACCCACCAAACATAAATGCATCAGGAAACCTAAGGAGGATGGCAAATAAAAAACGCAAAGCAGTGGGTACAACCATAAATTCAACCAACCAAACCCAGGTAATAAAATGAGGCAAAAATACCTCCAGCTGCTCTCTGCATTAGCAGTGAAGGCCAACAACTCAGCAGAAATTAATTTGGGCATTAATGACAAGGTATGTTTCAATAGATGGATATAAACCCCTATTATTATGCTTCTGGTCCTGGGGTACTTACAAGTAGAATAAAAAAGTTGTGAGGGCCGAAAGAAATTAGAGAAAAAACAAAGTGAGAAATTGGGTAGAGACTCAATTGTGTATCTTTCCTACACTTCGATCAAACATTCTGTGAATCCAATCAAACTCGGAGACAAATGGTCCATCTGGGGAGAAATATGGACCTATCCATCATGGAAGAAGGAATCAAACTAATGGGCACTGCATTGGTTAACAAAACCCTTAACAAATGGGGTGTTCGTAACATACTCAGATCCTCTTGGAATGAGTTAGGGGAGGTAGAAGTCAAGTGGGTTAAAGACAACACTTTCATTGACACCATCCAAGATGAAAACACTGCAACTAAGATCCTAAACCAGGTACTGTGGGCGGTCATGAAGCAAAAATTTTCAGTCAAAATATGGCCACAAGAGTTAGCATTGGAGGAAGTTAATATGGAAGTTGTCTCATTTTGGATACAAATCAGGGGTGTGCTGCCTTATCTTAACTCAGAAGAAAATGTGAGGCGTCTGCCTTCAAATATTGGAGAGTTTGAGGAATTTGAAGACCCAACGTGGGCAAGGGGATTCTTGAAAGTGAAGGTAGTTATTAATACCTCGAAACCCCTAACCATAGGGTGCTGGCTTCCGAGGGACAACGACAACAAGACATGGATTGAGTTTCGGTAGGAAATACTACATTACTTCTGTTACCGATATGGGAAAATTGGACATTGAAACACTGAATGTTCGTTTGAAGCTGTGAAATGCGGTATGGCTGGGTACAGAGAATAGACAAAAGCTGCACCAGCTCGAGACTTCATTGAATTTCTAATACCTCTAGCTATTACTTCTGGGGAACGCAGGTACGCTAAGGCAACAAGAGTGAGATCCAGGATCTCAAATCAATGATGCAGGGAGGACTGTACCGAGGAAACAAGTGCTAAAAGTGTATTTGATGTTATGGACCTAATCCAACATGACTGCAACAGAAAAAGGGTAAAGGAATGAAAAGATGGCATAGATTACAAAGAATGAGTGAATGATAGAACCACAACCTGTCCCAGTGGATAATGAAAGGCAGTGGGCCTCTGGGGCACCATCGATTTGTTATGAGCTTCAAGCCTGTGGAGTTACGAAGTGAGTATAGAAGAAACTTGTTGGTCATGATTAAGGAAATTCAGGAAGATAACTCTACATGATCTGAATGAGTAGTTGTGGTACCACACACCCAACCTCAAACTTCCTAGATCAACCAAATGACAGAGTCCATTATGGAAAGGTCTGAAAGTGAGAGTGATTATGCTCCACAGCTCCACATGTGAAGGGTTACAGAAGCAATAATAAACAGGAGCTGGAAGAAAATAGCAAAGAGGTGGGACATTCACCTCAGGAAAAAAAAAACAGAGGAGGACTCAAGAAGGGTAAAAGAAAGAAAAGAAAAGGTTACAGAGAGACTGAGGAAAATTACCATAAGGGAAAGATGCCTGATGATGGAAAAGGTGATCTACGCGGATGAGGAGTTACAGGAAGTCTCGATAGAGTATCAGGATATGTGGGATTACATGAAGGAGATCTCTACTAGGAAGAAAATGCCCTGATGGCAACGAAAGCTAGAAGTTCATCCTGAGGTGGCGGCGGCTGGCCTAACAGTCGCACGATCGCCATGATACACTTCTTTTGGAACTGTCGTGGTCTAGGGTCGGACATGGTAGTTCGAGCCCTGCATGGGCAAATCAGGAAACATAGACCCTATATGATCTTTCTTTCGGAAACAAAAATGAAGGATTATAGCATAGTAGGGGTGAGGCGACGTCTGAGGTACTCTAATGGGTTTAATGTTGCACCAATAAGAAAATCGGGATGTCTTAGCTTCTGGTGGGATGACTCGGTACAAGTGGAAGTGATGGATTCATCAAAGTATTTCATTGATGCTAAATGTAGTTGTGTTGACTCGTAGTGTGTGTTCCGGTTCACGGGAGTATATGGATCATCTTATCAGGCTGAGAAGGTAGAATTTTGGAGGGGAATGATTCAGAAATTCACCCCGGACAACATCCCATGGATATGTGATGGTGATTTCAATGAATTCTTGTGGGATCACGAGAAATCAAACAATGCCGAAGTGAGATACAACCGGCCAAGATACCTAGAGGAGTTCATATGCAAGTTAGAGATCATGGATTTGGGTTTCAACGGCCCCAAGTTCACATGGAGAGGGACAAGAAATGGGCAGTTGGTGGAGGCTCAGCTTAATAAGGGCTTGTGAATGAATGATGGCAGTCATTTTGGCCCAACACTACGGTCACCAATGGTACATTATTAGGGTCTGATCACTGTCCAGTATAAATGCAATGTGCTCCGCATGTTGGAAAAAAGAAAATGTTGCTTCGTTTTGAGGCTTTCTGGCAAAAGATGCTGAGTGCAAAGAGATTGTGAGAAGAGCATAGGATAACACCCGATAGGGGAACTTTTTAGAACGATGGAACTTTAAGATCAGTGCCTGCTGAGCCAATTTAATCAAATGGAGTAAAGATAAGTTCAAATAGCGAGGGTGGCAAACACATGAGATGATAAGCCAACTGGGTAGTCTTCAACACGATTGGAGTGGTAACTCTCAAAACATTGAAACTCTAAAAAAAAAAAAAAGTGGACCATCTGTGGAGTTAGGAGGAAAGTTTTTGGTAACAAAGCCCAAGGGTTCAATGGCTAAAGGAAGGGGATGTCAATACGAAGTTCTTCCATCAATCTACCCTACATAAAAGACGAAGGAAAAAAGTGGTATCGTAAAAAAACAGTAATAGGGATTGGGTTGACAATCCAAGTTAAGTTCGACGGTTGATTGACGAGCATTTCGTGGACCTGTTCACTTTGTCGAGGCTACGAGATTGTGAGGCCATCTTAGATTGTGTCACCCCAAAGGTCACCGAGGAAATGAATGCAACACTCACAAGCTCGGTCTCAGTTGATGAGATTAAAACAGCAGTTATGCAGATGTGAGGTCTTAAAGCTCCAGGCCCAGACGGCTTTCAAGGAATTTTCTACCAGTCTCATTGGGATATTATTGCAGTGGATATGAATGAAATAATTGGGGAGATGATGAACAGGACTCAAAATCCAATGCGGATCAATGTTACTCATCTGGCGTTGATTTCGAAAGTTCAAAACCCGGAGTCCGTATCTCAGTTCCGCCCTATTAGTTTATGCAACTACTCATATAAAGTTCTCTCGAATGTCTTGGTTAACCGTCTCAAGTAGCTTCTGCTGGATTTGATTTCACCAACCCAAAATGCATTTGTGGCAGGAAGACAAATTCAAGATAATATAGGCATTGCGCATGAGCTTTTCCACTTCCCCAAAACAAGAAAAGCAGAATGCAAATTTGAGTTTGAAATCAAACTGGAGATACATAAGGCTTATGATAGGGAGGAGTGGGATTTCTTATTGACGGTGATGGAAAAGATAGGTTTTGATAATCGATGAAGTTTGATATTAGGTTGCATTTCATCGGTGAACTTTGCCATCCTTATAAATGGACAACCAGACTCTAAATTTGCTCCATCGCGAGGCCTTCGGCATTAGTGAAGTACTATCACTTCTTATTCAACAGGCTAGTGATCGAAAATGGATTGAGGTAGATGAACCCAACAGGTTCGACAATATCCCATATCTTTTTTGCAAATGACACACTTATCTTTTTAAAGGAAAAAAAGGAAAACTGCTAACACTTAATTCAGCTGATTGATGAGTATTGTTCGGCTTCAGGACAACAAGTCAATAAGTCGAAGGAAAGTGATTTTTTTGTGGGCAATGTGCCGAAGGCATTATCACAACAACTGGCTGGCATTCTTGGCGTGAAAAGGGTCAGAGACCTAAGATTGTATCTGGGAGTACCGACCATATGGGACCAATAGAAGAAATGCTGGCTAGCCTATGTTAAAGGAAGGTTAATGAGAAAGATTTAAGGGTGGAAACAATCAACTCTCTCACAAGTGGGGCACAAAGTTCTCATAAAGGCGACAGCGCAAGCAATTCTGGCATACCCAATGAATATTCTAGTTTCCCACGTCGCTCTGCAATGAATTAGATGTAATTATTTCAAAATTTTGGTGGGGCAAAAGGATGGAGAGAATCAGATTCACTGTGTATCCAGGGAGAAGTTGGGACGTTCTAAAAAGGATGGTGGCTTAGGCTTGAGGAGCTTTGAGAAGTTCAATGACGCCCTTATGGCGAACCATTGTTGGAGATTGATAATAAAGTCGAGCTTCTTGTGGGCGTCGATGCTTAAAGCCCAATACTTCCCTAATTGTTCTTTCCTCGATGCAAAGCAAGGCGGATGAGCTTCGTAGGCTTGGTCAAGCCTTTTAGTCGGAAGAGATATTCTGTGTAGGGTAGCACACTGGCAAATTATGAGCGGTAAAGAGGTCCGGGTTTGGACTGATAGATGGCTCTCATCATTCCCTCGAGTAGACATTCCCTTTAGGCACAATGCAAGTTTCACAAAACCTATTGGTTAATTCTCTGATATACCCAGACAAAGGGGTTTGGGACATAGACTTCTTGAAACCATTCGTGGAAGAGGGGGAGTTTGATGCAATCTTAAAGACTCACATCGAAGACCCGACGTCACGGGATAGGTTGGTGTGGCCTTTTGAGAAAAAGAGGACTTATTCGGTCAAATCCGGATATCATTAGGCCTAGGCAAGAAACCAACCACAAAGGAACCTTAACCCTCACATGTCGGCCACCATCTAAACTCATTGTGGAAGAGTGTATGGAATCTTGAGGTACCACCGAAAATAAGATGCTTCATGTGGAAAACCCTACATGCGGTTATTGCAACGATGTCAAATTTATTTAAATTACGATCTTTTTCCATCACCCCTATGCCCTCTTTACAATTCGCATGAAGAGTCAATTGAACACCTCTTTCTTCAATACCCGTGGATGGAAGTGGTATAATTTGGGGGAAATTTGAATATAAAGATAAGTTGGGTGGAAATCACAACTTGGGCAAACTGGCTGCTTGAGATCTCTGCTTCAGTCAATGGTTCAAAACGAGTGAGGAGTAATATGATGTCATATATTGCCTTCACATGCTGGCACATATGGAAATCAAGATGCAACTTCTAGTTCAACCAATAACCAATCAACCCAAGGCAGGTAATTGTTGCTATTTCCCATTCGACTAGATCTTTCAAAGAGGCTACATCCTTACAGGTCACTAGGCTGCTGCCTATCTCTTCGAGCACGGATAATATTGTCTGATGGACTCCACCGACCCCAAGCTCTATAAAGATTAATGTGGATGCCAGCTAGATGGCAAGTAAGTATAGGTTCGGGATTTGCGGGAGTGGTGGCGCAGGATGAAGAATGAAGGTTCTTGGTTGCTTGCAGGTATGGCGTGAAGGCTACAAATGTAGAAATGGCGAAAGCAATGTATAAAACCCCTCCCTAAATTTATTGTGAATTTTACATTCCCCTTAAAGGTTTACACCTTTTTACAATTTGGTCATCTTATCCTTAACCAATCCAAACCCTCCATTTTAGATTCTACTTCTCTCTCCGTTTGCCATGTGGAACCACCCTAACTCATCATTATCTCTCTCTCTTTCCTCGAGACCTCACTCTCTCTCAGCACTCACTCTCTTCCCCTCTCTCAGATCTCACTCATCTCTCTCGGTCAATGGTCAACGTTGAGTTTTGTTGACTTTTTCGGGTTTTCGTCCTAGACCCCTCCTAGGCTATTTTCGACATCGCGGATCTGTTTTTGACGTATGTTTTCCCAAATTCAATTGTTTGATTAGAGTTTTATTAATTGGACCCTCTATGTGCTTAGGTGCATTTATTGTGACGTTTCTGCCTTCGCTAGCTTGCGTGGCTCTTCGGCGGCGAAGTATTTGTGAGTGGACCCTTTCTAAAATGCATGTTTTAATATTAGAAATGCATATATGAAAAACATGATTTAATGATTACGTTTTATGAGATATTATGCTTACTTAGAATATTTTGGAATACTATATTTTCTATCGAACCCATGTTCTTGTAGGGTATCTGATGGATGACGATATACTACTTAGAACATGTTTTTACACACTTATTTATAGTATAGATAATGGATGACTTCATACTATGAAGATGTTTTTGAGATATATGTACCTATGTTTGGAAAGTTTATTTACAATGTTTTTGTGCATATCTAGTTGTCATTATTCTGTTAAGGGCGATGATCTGGTACTGGCATATGGGCCGGAAGAAATAATCCTTGGCTTCGGATCGAGGGACATGGAGCTGGTAAGGTGCCTGGAGAAATAATCTTTGGCTTCAAGTCGAGAGACATGGGAGAGGGCAATAGGCAGGGAGATATTATTATTTGATACCATTATTTAGCACACTATATACGAGATACGGTTCATGAGAAGTTTTATGGCATGCTAGGGTTTTCAGAAAACCTATTACATATTATGCTATTGAATTTCCATAAAACTTTGGAGGTTAGTATGTTGATAACTGTTTTATTATATATATATATATATATATATATATATATATATATATAAACTTGGTTCACTTATGTTTGTTT
>JADOBS010301938.1:0-12964 GCA_015708375.1 Cydonia oblonga
TTTAAGAAAAAAAATGGCCTAAGTTTATTCTTTAATAATTCCGGGCTAAAATTTTAGGGTATATAACGGTTGGAGTAGAAAAACTGTTTCTGGGCTAAAAGCTAAATTTTCCGGGCTAAAATGTTTGGCTTTTAACCCAACCATTGGAGATGGTCTAAGAGGAGGTTATTCTTATTTGTGTGGAAACCACTGTTCTTATTCATATTTGACAAATGATGCACCCTTTGAGGTTGATGGGCCTATGGGCCACCACTCTTGGGCCTAGTGCAAGAATTGAGCTCAACCTTCTGCCATTGAACTTTTGGCCCAAACAAAACCCAAATTAGATAACAACATAGAAACGGAAAAGAATCATCTTCAAATCCCTTCTACTAAATCCTCCTTATCAATAATTTGGATCCTTAAAATTTGATTCAACGGTTACAAATAGAGATAATAACTTTAACCGTTAGATCAAATTGTAAGAATCCAAATTATTTAATAGAAAAAATTTAGTAGAAGAGATTCGAAAATGATCTATTTCCAATCGAAACGGCAAGAAAATCCCTAATCAGTTTTGCAGTGCCTTTATGATTCGCGTTAATGCTTGAACACCTGGTATCATAACCAACGGTGCAAATGAAAAATGGAAAAATACTAACAACCAGACCGTCGATTCACCAGAAATGCCTCCCCCGCCAAATCAAAATTTACCGCCACCACGAGGCTCCGTCTCCCAGACAATCGCCACCAGTCTATCATCTGCTCTGCAACAATTCATCAATTCTGATAACCCTTCGCATGGCCGAAAGATCCATACCCGGATTCTCAAATCTGGGTTCCGACCCAATGTCAATATTTCCATCAAACTCCTTATACTCCACCTCAAATGTGGTTCATTGGCTTATGCACGCCAAGTGTTTGATGAATTGCCTGCACAGACTCTTTCCGCTTATAATTACTTGATCGGCGGATACCTCAAGCGTGGGAAGGTAGAAGAATCGCTTAACTTGGTTCGGGGACTGGTTTTATCTGGTGAGAAGCTTGATGGGTATACGTTTTCGATGATCTTGAGAGCCTCTACTTGTGCTGGTGATGTTGCATTGCCGCGTAGTTTAGGAAGAGTAGTGCATGGCCAGATGATTAGAACAGATGTTGCGCCTGATGAGGTACTTTATACTGCGCTCGTCGACTCATACGTTAAGAATGGGAAGGTCCGTTATGCGAGGACTGTGTTTGATATGATGTTGGAAAAGAATGTTATATGTTCTACATCGATGATTTCTGGGTACATGAATCAAGGCTCTGTGGAAGATGCTGAAGATATATTCAGGAAAACGGTTGAAAAAGATGTGGTGGTATTTAACGCAATGATTGAAGGTTACAGCAAATCGGTTGAGCATGCTAGGAGATCACTTGACGTTTACATTGACATGCAACGGTTGAATTTCCAACCTAATCTCTCGACCTTTGCTAGTGTTATTGGAGCTTGCTCTGTGTTGGCATCGTTTGAAGTTGGCCAACAAGTCCAAAGTCATCTTCTGAAGACTGGATTGTTTTTGGACATAAAGATGGGAAGTGCTCTTATTGACATGTACTCAAAATGCGGAAGAGTTGAGGATGCTCGGAGAATTTTTGACCACATGCCCCAAAAAAATGTGTTTTCATGGACTTCAATGATCGATGGTTATGGGAAGAACGGATATCCTGACGAAGCACTTGAGTTTTTTAGTATAATGCAAAGGAAACACCAAATTGAACCCAATTTTGTCACATTCCTCAGTGCGCTATCAGCTTGCGGACATGCTGGGCTAGTTGATAAAGGCCTTGAGATCTTTGAAAGCATGGATAGGGACTACTCGTTGACACCAAGGATGGAGCATTATGCTTGCATGGTTGATCTCTTGGGACGTGCAGGGAGTTTGCGTCAAGCGTGGGAGTTTGCAATGGGGATGCCCGAGAAGCCCAATTCCGATGTTTGGGCTGCTCTTCTTAGTTCAAGCACATTACATGGTGATGTTGAGATGGCAAACATAGCTGCCAAGGAACTTTTTAAGTTGAATCCTGATGGTCGGCCTGGGGCATATGTTGCATTCTCGAATACTTTAGCAGCCGCTGGGAAATGGGAAAGTGTAATTGAGCTTAGAGAGAAAATGAAGTCAAGCGGGATATCTAAAGACACCGCCTGTAGCTGGATTGGTACTGATAGTGGTTGATGAGCTTTCATATGGTTGAAGACAAGTTCACTGCAAAGACTAAAGAGAGCGGGCGATGTTGAAGCTGTAGGGAGCCTGAAGATAAGCCTCCTAGCTCAGTTTTGAACCTGGCGAACAAATTAACGGGTGCTAACTCAGCCGGTGTCTCATTGAGTTCACGCAAGCGGACTGCTCGGGCTTTCGGGGGAGAATAGAATGTTGCTTAATTGGACAAGCCATAACCATGTTCAGAGGTAATTTTCTGTGGAAGGGGAATATTTGTTCACTCTCGAAGCAATGGTTACCACTCAGTAATTCAAGTTTTTTCACTCTCAAAGCTAAACCACAGAATAATTTGCTGATCAATAATTAAATAGTTACCTAATTGTATTTGTACATTAATAGGCTCTGTGCTGTGACCATCAAAATGTGAATGTACGGGATCATTTGAAAGTGTTTTTAAAATGACTGAAAGTGTTTTTAAAAGAAATGTTTTTGGATTCTAAAAGCACTTAAAACGCTTCCTGCAACTACAAGAAGCACTATTTATGTGTTTCTTAGGGGAGACACTTTTCAGGATTCACTTGCATTTTTAAGGATTGGTACTAAAAATATTTTCATCAAAAGTGTTTTCAACAATTTTAAAAATGCTTCTAGACGCTAATATCTTTCCACCTAAAACTCTGAGTTTCCTCAGCCTAATGAGAGATTTTTCAGTGTGACCAGCACACGAGGTGGTACATCATGTGTCACTGTATAAATGGTGGGATATGTGTATTAAAAAGTTAATAACTTAAAAAATAAAATTTCCAACCACTTACATAAAAATACTTGGTGTACCACTCTTGTTCTCGTCTCAATCAAAAATTTCTCCACCCTAATATCGCTTGAATTATAAAATAAAAAATAATAATAAATAAAAAAAAAAGTTGTAACAGCATCTCCAAAGGAGATGTCAAAATATCCAAATCAACAATAACGGTAACAAAAGACATCATTAATGTTTTCCATTCGAGAAGCTAAATCTGATGTGGCATGACATGGATTGACATCTCTCCCCTTACTGCCAAATTTGACAGCACCTTCAAATTTTTTTAATTAATTATTAAATGCATTTTATTAATTTTTTATTGGTTTAAAGCATTATCCTTTTGTTTTTTTCATTCTCAATACAAAGAAAATACATATGAATTATTATTTTATGTTTAAAATTTAATATATCGGTTGGAGAGTAAAAATTTTAAAAATGTCAAAATATCACGTAAGTCTTCAAATTTAAAATTTAAATTTAAAATTTGACATCCTTTTTTAAAAGAGAGTTTTAATGAAAAGCTCCTTGTACTGTTCACTTTTAACGAAAAACCACTTTTTTACCTTTACCTGACACTATTCACTATATCTTCAAAAAGGACTTTTCGTTAAAAGAGAAGTTTTTTTGGACTTTTCATTAGTTTTCCTTTTTTAAAATGGTCTAATACAACCGAAAAATAATATAGTTAAAACAGGTATTGGATTCTTTGAATGATTTATATTTGCAAAATAAAATGCTAGTCCATGTGGAGGTTGGAGTCGGAAAAGGAGGCTCGTTGGTCAAGGAAAGTGGGAGAATGACCTGGGAATGTATTATTGGTTCGTTTCGCATATCAAAAAGATGCTTTTCTTTTTCTTTTTTCTTTTTTTATTTAAATTCTGACTATAAAACGAAAAAAAATTACGTGTCCAACGATTTGTTTCTTTTTGGGCACCCGAGTTTGGTCAAAGTAAGTAAAGTAATGGGTTATACTACATGAACTCAAGTTTGTTTTCTCCAAGTTAGGATATAATTACTTAAAACGAATGAAAATCGGAATTATTTTAGAGCTCGTTTACTATCAGTAATGAGAATGAAAAGGAAGAGAATGTGTTCCCTTCATGACTTTTTTCGCGTTTACTTGCACATAATTCATGGTAGGATTACCAAAATTCATAATGGAATAACACAATTTTAGAAATTTGTTTAAGTAGGTAGAGGTGTCAATCCAATTGTCTTTACTTACTTTTTTGTCTATTTCAAAATTATACAATTCTTTATTTTCGCATTATTGATAAGTGAACGAGCCCTTAATTCTAAAATTTTACGCGTTTCAGTTCACTTTTATATTTTTCATGTGTTTACTCGCATGTAAAGAATCGAAAAAGTTAACTTCCTCTTAACATAAGTAATCAAATCCAATTTGCTTCTTATTTCTATGCCCTTATTGTAATATCTTAATGAAATAAAAAAAAAATACATACAAGATAAACAAATCGTGTGGAGGAGCTGATCTTAACCGTTGTTACTGTGTATTCCGTAAAAATAAACGACCAGGATGGGCTACAAGCGACAGACTTTTCCGAAAATATATAGGAATTATTTGTGGGTTAGGGTGTAAAGGCGGCAGCAGAATACAAGTCCTTGTTTAACTCCATCAAACAGTATTTTATATATACCCCAAATACCTATCCCTTAGTCATATCGTTTCCTACGATCGACAACAAACCAAACAAAGTTGCCTTTCCGTATCGCCTTCTACAACCTACAAACTATAAAGAAGTAGAAGAGAAACAAGAACAGCAGAAAAACAAGCAATGAGCTGCTGCTGCGGAGACGATTGCGAATGCAGGCCGTTAGGGTTTCTCCTCGGCCTGCCCTTCGCCTTCGTCGCTCTCATCCTCTCCGTCATCGGCGTCGTCATCTGGATCGTCGGGTTGGCGTTGACTTGCATATGTCCGTGCTGCCTGTGCGTGACGATCATAGTTGAGTTTGCTCTGGCGTTGATCAAGCTTCCCTTTTCAATCATGAAGTGGTTCACATCGAAGATTCCTTGTTAATTACTATTTGTTTCGTAGCGTGTAATTTGATAGTGTTTTGTTCAGTTTTTTCCGACCACTATTTAGTTCGATCTTTCCACTTTGTGTTGATTTTTTGTTGAAGATTTGTTCAAACATTGTAAAAGAAAGCCTTAGAAATTCAATGAATTTATTAGGTTTAGTTAAATTTAAGAAATTTGTGTTTCCAATCAGAAATATTCGTTAACTATTACTCGACTGAGAAATTTTCATTAGTTATTACTTGACTAAATTCTATGCTATCATAGAAACATTATTTGTGAATTATATTGGCAGCTTTAAAATTTCATAATAATAAATTGGGAAATAATTTTGCACTCTTTTTATGTGAGAAAAATTAGTAATCACTTCCCAATTTGATGACTCTATACGAATGACCAGTTTTTTTTATCATGTTGATCATGTTCTTAACCCTATGTGGAGATATGATATGTTCGTTATACCCTAATGATTCATTTAGGAATACCAATTTATGGGACGGTTAGAGTATTACAAGGAATACTATAACGAATTTAGGTATTTTGAATTATGAATGTGTGGCCAGGGCACATATTGTATTTTTGGGCTTGTGCTTTTCCACAGCTATCTGACATTGGATGTATTGGAACGGTCAAGGAGTCCAATTGTAAAAGTACAAAGACTTCATTATCCATCTTTTTAGGGCACTGAGCCCTCAACTTGTTGTCCAATAGGAAAGCTTGATTGGTGCCTACTTTTGTAATGTGGTTTAATTAACTTGGCGAGATTAGGCTCAATGAATTTTGAAGTATTCATGTAAAATATGTGTCTACCTACTTTTGTAATGTAGTTTAATTAATTAGGTGAGCCTAATCTCACCTAATTAGGTTCACAAATTTTGTAATGTAGTTCACTTGTACATCTATATATAGCGAGAAGGGCAGTGAACAGTGGCAATTTGGTGTCACGGCTTCAACAAAAATATTAGGACAAAATTGCCTCTCAACCAAAAAAATCCAAAACCAGCTCAATATAATATAGCAAATAATGCAAGGTTAATTTGGTAATTTGGTTATTATAAAATATAATATAAATATAAGTAGGAAAAGAGAAAAGAATAAAAAAAAATGAAAGGATGAGTGAAAGTTGATAGTGTCCACGTGAAGGGGAAAAAATATAATAAAAAATAAGAAAAAGAATGAATGTTGTATTCAAAACATTTTATAAGTCGAGCGTAACACGTTGTGATTCAAAAATGTCTTTTGCATGCAGTTGTTTATTAAATATTATTTCTCTATTTTTTAAACACTTAAGAGGTGCGTAGTGCTAGTTATAAAAAAAAAAAGTCTCTCGCACACGCATAATAATGTGATTCAATTAGTTGTCCAATGATCTTTTTTTTTAACAAACGATGTTATCTACACTAAGGAGGAAAAAGTGAGATTAGTCTCACAATGAGCTAACAATCAGTTGTTTATTAAAAAAAAAATTCTAATCTTAATGTAAATTTAATAAAATGTAGATGGAAATTGAAAAATTGTTTTTATTAATGTGGATTCAGATGCTTTGATTAGTTTATGAGGAGTTTTTTCTAGCATGATCTAAGATTATTCATTTACTTCAAATATTTGACTTTTCTTTTGTCAATTTATGCATATAAATATATTTAAAATGTGTAAATCACGTGTAGCACGCCGTAATTCAAAAAATGTCTTCTGCACGCGCCTGAGCGCATGCATGAAGGCGAGTTTTTATCTTAAGAGGCTTCGTTGCTATCAATAGTTGACAATTTTACATCACAATTTCACATCTTAATAGGGAGTCCCTATCCAGGTAGGATTAGGAAATAGGGACCGAGAAACATATAATATCCTTGATTTTGGGGCATAATATTCTTTTGTGGATACGGAAATGATAAACACACATCATTTTTAGCACATACATTCCCGTTTAATTATGTTCGTTATTTTAATTAAAATAAAATGGAGTGTATGAGGAAAAAAAAAAGAGTCCCTACGGAGAAAATTCAAAACATACATCCATGTAATCCTATTATTCAAAGCTTTTTTAAATAAATTAGAGACTGATATCTGCATCTGTTCCACAATTTACAAACTGTATGAAGAAAATTAATTTCTTAAAACACTTAATTAAATGTCCCTAAGGGGACATCTAATAAAATTTGTAATTACACCGAGCACAAAAGTACATGGTCCATTTGAAAAATATGACGTGTGAAGTTTTTGTTGGTTTAACCCCTGCTTTACCCCCGTAATAAAAAATAATTATGCTTATGCACCGTAATTTGAATTCGATCTCTATCGATCTACTTTCACCTAACAACTAACAATTTAACTCACTACGCAGTTAGTTGTAAGAAGAAAAAAAATCAAATGCTGATTGAGTGTGAAAGATATTGGTTGTTTAAGAAGAGAAGATCATTGGTTTCTTAGTCATTTAGAAGTAATGAATTAATTAAATCTAAAACTTATAACTTTTAGAAGTTTGCAAAGTTTGACGCATAATCGTATAATAGGTTTTTTAAAATTCAAGTAGGCCAAGTTGCTTATTCTGTATCGTATCTTAAAAATTCAAGTCAAAATTATTGAAAAATGTGACTGAATAAGTGGTAAAACTATCTTTAAATAATTTGTAACATTTTTCTTATCACACATGAAATAGACATTTTGAAAACTCACGATTGCATTTACATTTTTGTAAGAATAATATTAAGAAGATAAAAAATAAACACGTTAATTGATACTTAATTAATAATTTAATCATCTAAAACCACATAATTGGTTTGATTTTAAAATTTTGGTTTTTGTAGAG
The DNA here is from genome assembly GCA_015708375.1 of Cydonia oblonga. Taxonomy (NCBI): domain Eukaryota; kingdom Viridiplantae; phylum Streptophyta; class Magnoliopsida; order Rosales; family Rosaceae; genus Cydonia; species Cydonia oblonga. The sequence goes on from JADOBS010301938.1 coordinate 7,833, forward strand.
TTTTACAAGTAAAATTATAAGAACATATTTTCGTGATATTTTTCGATGCACAACAACATCATTTATAAAATAATATATCGAATCGTGTTTTTAGCACATTAAAAATCTCTATGTGAATAACCAGACAGCTGAACTTTTCTCTCTGCTCACGTAGACATTTGAATCAAAACGTCGGAATTGAAATTGAAATTGAAAACCAGCAATCAGCGGCTTCCGGTTTCCTGGTTTTTTCAAACATTCGTCACAAATCACAATCCAAAAGAATCCAAGGTTTTCCCACTTTTGTAGTGATTAAGGACATTAAAATAATCAAACCCACTGCCTAAAACCACAAGCCCCTCAAACCCACGACCAAAGCCAAAAGCTAAAACAGCCAATTACCAAATCAAGGGAAATCAAATTCCACCTTTAAACAATCTTTGTAGTAGTAACGTTTTAATTTCAATTTTTCTCAAAGGAGAATTTGAATAAAATTATTATGACCAACTCATTGATAAGTTTAGCTCAAATTCTTATAAATAATCATTGTATTCAAAACCTTAAATTTTTGTGTCTAGAACATAATATTAAGGTTCACAATTATAAATGTTCACTTATAACTGAGACGTCTAAAATCTAAATTTTTTGTAAATAATCACGCGATACCAATTTATTTTCACCTTTTAACCTAAGTATATATGAGCATTTCTAATAAAAATGTTATATACATTGAAATGTATATTTTACATTTTTAGCTAGTCGAGAAACTGTCACATCCCCGCTCGGGCCCCTACCACATCCCGGGCTCGACTCTATCGTAGCACGATATTGTCCGCTTTGAGCCTCAACCATGCCCTCACGATTTTGTTTCTGGGAACTCACGCGAGCAGAACTTCCCAGTGAGTCATCCATCCTGGGAATGCTCTCGCCCCTCCTCGCTTAACTTCGGAGTTTCGATGGAACCCGAAACCAGTGAGCTTCCAAAAAGCATCGTGCTAGGTAGAGATGGGAATATACATATAAGGCTTATAGGATCCACTCCCCAGAGATGGAAATATACATATAAGGCTTATAAGATCCACTCCCCTGGGTGATGTGGAATGTTACAATCCACCACCCTTAAGGCCCGACGTCCTCATCGGCACACCACGACCAGGGTTAGGCTCTGATATCAAATTGTCACATCCAGACCCAGGGTCCACCACATCCCGGGCCAGCTTCACCACTGGAGCACAATATTGTCCGCTTTGGGCCTTGACCACGTCCTTAAGGTTTTGTTTCTGAAAACTCACACGAGAACAGAACTTCCCAGTGGGTCACCTATCCTGGAAATGCTCTCGCCCCTACTTGCTTAACTTTGGAGTTCCGATGGAACCCGAAGCTAGTGAGCTCCCAAAATGCTTCGTGCTAGGTAGAGATGAGAATATATATATAAGTTTTACATGATCCACTCCTCTGAACGATGTGTGATGTTATAGAAACTCTCTAATGATGAGATATAAAATACACATCTTAATCGGAAAATATAAATATAAATATTTGTGGGTGAGTCCTGCCCACAAAGACAGAAAGTAAAACGTCCAACTTACATCTCTTCCTAGAGTAAAACTCTCATTTACAAATGAAATGAAACATAATTTTCACATCTCGAATTTGTATCTTTTACTGAAGATGCTCTTAATAATTAATATATCGTTACACAAAAAATAAAAAAACTTCTAGATATTTTTTTAGTTAATAAAAAACTTTTACATATTTTAATACCTAATCATATTACAAAGTCACCCACAGGTTCCAAAACCACCACTAAAACTCCACTCCACCGTGTATATATATAGAAACACCACCAAAACCTCCCTAACAACCGCAGTTATAATCATCCCTCTGATCAAACTCTAAACCATCATTTTACACTTAATCCATGAAATCTTCTACTCATATCGGCTCAATAAACGGCGGGGCTCCACTGCCGGTCCTACCCGCGGCCTGCAGCGGATCGCTGGGCCGCTACCTGGCTCGGCGACTCGTCGAAATCGGAGCCCATGATGTCTTTTCCGTTCCCGGCGACTTCAACTTAACGCTTCTCGACCACCTGATCGCCGAGCCCGGCCTCAACCTCATCGGCTGCTGCAACGAGCTCAACGCCGGTTATGCTGCTGACGGCTACGCGCGCGCCAGGGGGGTTGGAGCGTGCGTCGTTACGTTCACTGTCGGCGGGCTCAGTGTGCTGAACGCGATCGCCGGTGCGTGCAGCGAGAACTTGCCGGTCATCTGCATAGTAGGTGGGCCGAACTCCAACGATTACGGCACGAACCGGATCCTCCACCACACGATCGGGTTGCCCGATTTCACTCAGGAGCTTCGGTGCTTCCAAACCGTCACCTGTCATCAGGTAAAGCTCGTCTTCGGTCTTGCCAGGAAAAAAAAAATAGTCTTGGTTTAGAAAAAAGAAAAAATTTAGCAATGCCTTGAACTTATGCCTTTTTACCGATTTGCCCCATCTGTTTTTAATTTTGTTTCGAGCATCGTACATAAACTTAAATAAATGGATAAAATTAGGGCACATTTGAAAAATACTTTTATATTATTGAATTTCTTTTAGTGAAAATATTTTTGCAATCAATCCTTAATAAAAATGTAAATTAATTCTTAAAAAACAGCTTTGAAACCTACAAATATTTTTTCTAAAAAACAATTTTAATCATAAAAAGTATTTTCCAAACGAGTTATTATTATTTTCTTTTGACAGAAAATTGATTAATTGTAGGGGTAAAGTGATACGTTTTGAAAGATCAGGGCAAATCAGAATCAGATCTTAAGTTCAGGGGGGCAATGTTAAAAGTTTCCCTAATTATAAATATGCCCTTTGTGTTTCCAAATATATTGAATTTGGTGCAAAGTGTTGTGACAGGCAGTGGTGAACAATTTGGAAGATGCACATGAGCAGATAGACACAGCAATCTCAACAGCATTGAAAGAAAGCAAGCCTGTATACATCAGCATAAGCTGCAACCTGCCTGCAATTCCTCATCCCACATTTGCCAGAGACCCGGTCCCCTTCTTCCTTGCACCCAAAGTAAGCAACCAGTGTGGGTTGGAGGCAGCAGTTGAAGCCACCGCTGCTTTTCTCAACAAGGCTGTGAAACCCGTGATTGTCGGTGGCCCCAAGTTGAGAGTAGCGAAAGCACAGCAGGCCTTTATGGAGTTTGCAGATGCTAGCGGGTACCCGATCACTGTAATGCCCTCTGGCAAGGGTTTGGTGCCCGAGCAGCACCCGCATTTCATTGGGACTTATTGGGGTGCTGTGAGCACCACCTTCTGCGGTGAGATTGTGGAGTCTGCTGATGCTTATGTTTTCGTTGGACCCATTTTCAATGATTATAGCTCTGTGGGGTATTCTTTGTTGATCAAGAAGGAGAAAGCGATTGTCGTGCAGCCAAATCGTGTGACAATTGGGGATGGTCCGTCGTTTGGCTGGGTTTTCATGGCGGACTTCTTGAGTGCATTGGCCAAGAAGCTAAAGAAAAACAGTACTGCTGTTGAGAATTACCGTCGTATCTTTGTTCCACATGGCATCCCTCTGAAGTGTGAGAAGGATGAGCCTTTGAGGGTCAATATTCTTTTTAAGCACATTCAGGTAGGAGCAGAGTGTTCTGTTTTGTATGCTTGAGCTGTCTATGTTCTCTTTGTGCTTCTCACATTGAGATTTCTAATTGTTAATTATTTATTGAACTTTTACAGGAGATTATCAGTGGAGACTCTGCTATAATTGCTGAAACTGGAGACTCATGGTTCAATTGTCAGAAGCTCCGACTGCCTGAGAATTGCGGGTATGATGCGCTTTCCTTTAGACAACTCATATATGTGGTTCTCGAATATGATTAACTTTGCATGTTATGCAACGGACTACCAACCAGTTGTATCATTTTTATTCAGGTATGAATTTCAGATGCAATATGGATCAATTGGATGGTCGGTGGGCGCCACTCTTGGCTATGCTCAGGGTGCCAAAGATAAACGTGTGATCGCTTGCATTGGTGATGGAAGTTTCCAGGTAAGTTTTATAACATTCAAGGGAACCATAGAGCTGGAATGCGACTGTAAAATAAGGAAACACATGAAAAATAATGAATGATTGCTAAGAGAGTTTATACTAACTCAAGTTTTTCTACAAAACCATTTCTTCTTTTGTTTTAATCATTCAGAAAAGTAAATGATAAGAAATTACCACTACCTTATAATTATACCGTTCAAAAAAGTTGATGTTTTAGAGAGATATATATGGTGCTCGGTTGGTAAATAGCGTCTCCTTTCAGGTAACTGCACAGGACATTTCGACAATGATCCGATGTGGACAAAACACCATTATATTTCTTATCAACAACGGAGGCTACACAATTGAAGTAGAGATTCACGATGGTCCATACAATGTGATTAAGAACTGGGATTACACCGGCCTTGTCGATGCCATCCACAATGGCGAAGGCAAATGCTGGACTACCAAGGTTAGCATAAAAGAAACAACTTTCCTAATCCTGATAGCAAATCTGATGCAGGGGACGATGATTATTCTTGCTTTGATACAGGTACGTACAGAGGAGGATTTAACAGAAGCAATTGCGAAGGCAACAGGGGAGCACAAGGATAGTCTATGCTTTATTGAAGTGTTTGTGCACAAGGATGACACTAGCAAAGAGCTGTTGGAATGGGGATCCCGAGTTTCGGCCGCCAACAGCCGACCTCCAAATCCTCAGTAAACAGATCGCAGTCGAAATAATCAAAACGGAAGATCTAATCCGGAGAATTAGAAAATTTGAAGGCAATGTACTTTGTTGTAAATTTTGCTTGCTGTATCAAATAATAGAAGCAATGTATTTGCTTCTTGTGTAATGCATTCTAACCCAACCGGAATAGTTGCACTAGGTTTTGTGATTTCATAACAGTCTTTATGTTGGGAACCTAAACATGTTTTTATGTTTGGACGAAGGGAACCTTTACATTTTTGTTCCACTAAACTCTCGTTTGGAGCTTTTCTTAAAAAGCTAAAAGCAGTTTTGAGAAAATGTTAGTGGAATCAATTCCCTCTAAAAATGCAACTGAATATTGAAAAAAAAAAAAAAAACAGCCAACATGTTTTATTTTTTATACAAGAA
>JADOBS010301939.1:0-12964 GCA_015708375.1 Cydonia oblonga
AAGCCCAGCTGCCTCAGGCCTACACCCAAACAGAACCGACCCAACCCAGAACATAGGCCGCGTGTGAGTGACACGTGGGCGCGCACGAATGATCGGCTGTGCTGGTACGTGGAGCACATGTGCCTCCACTAGAGGTATTATGCTCTGCCGCTGTCCACGATGGCGATCACGGCAGCGCCGATCACTTTTTCGTCCAACTTTTCGACGACCCATCTTGGAGCGTGGCGGTGCATGGCCATTGGGGCTGCCACCCTGTGGCTGTGCGTGAGGGTACCCGAGGTTCCTTTTTATGTTTTTTGATTTCCTGAATCCGTTTATGACGTTCGTTTTCTGAAATTCAATCGTTATGATAGAGTTTTATTAACTGGACCCTTTATGTGCTTAGGTGCGATTATTAGCTGCGTTTTCGTCCTTCCTCTTTCGCACGGCTCTTCGACGACGGAGTATCTGTGAGTGGACCCCTTCTAAAATGCATATTTTACTATTAGAAATGCATACATGAAAAACATGATTTAATGGTTACAGTTTATGAAACGTTTATGAGTAAATTGGATTTACGCTTTATGATATTCATGCTTTATCAGTTTTACGTTCTTCATAGTATATATGATTGATGATTATATACTACGAATATGTTTTATGATATGATGTTTGAGCTATTGAGCTCCGTTGAGATATATGTACTTATGTTTAGAAATATTATGCTCAATGATTTTTGTGCTTATCTAGTGGTCTTTATATGCCTTCGAGTGGGTGTTGTAGGAGCCTATGGGTGAATGAAGAGTTCTTTATGCCTTCGGACGATACTGACACCACTATTTAGTACATTATATAAGATATATGTTTTACAAAGGTTTTATGGCATGCTAGGGTTTTTGGAAAACCTATTACATATTATACTATTGAGTTTTCATAAAACTTTAGGGGTTAATACGTTGATGAATAACTGCTTCAGTATTACTTATATATCAACTTGGTCCACTCATGTTTTGTTTTGTGCCCCCTCAGGACATAGGAATAAGGTATACAATCCGAGATACGAGGTATTAGCCTACCAGTGATATCGTGTCATCGTCTCTGTTCTTGACATCACTTGTAATAACACTTTCTGTCACACCTTCTGCTTATATTCTAAATTAGATGTATGCTCTAAACATGTCATGCATTGTCACTATCATTTTATTAACAGCTGAATATTATTATATTGTGTAGTTCACGCGAAATTTATATGCACGTTTCACATGTTCTTAGAATATGCATTCATTAAATGGCTTGCGTCACCAAAATTAGCCGCAGAACCAGAACCAACCTTGGAACCAGAATCAGCATGGTCATGGATTCTGATCTCGGAGTATGAAGAAACCTTCTACTTCTTCTAATTCCTTCAGTCCAAGACACTCTTAGTTGTTTAAGCGACAGGGTCAGGGTTCGGGATCATCCAGTGAGGGCTCAGGCAGTGAGTCGACGAGGAAATCTTTCAGCCACTTTAATCCAGGTGCAGCTGGTTCGAACATGTGTTATAGGTGTGGCGGCACTGGACACATTGCTATAATTGCGCTAGACCGCATCCAGCTAATGATTACTTAGAGTTATGGTGGGGGTAATTATTTGAGTACTTAAAGTTATGGTGGGAGTAACAATCCAAGTACTTAGGTTTCTGCTCAGAGGCAATCGTAGTTTTCTAGGGCAGCTTCAGGCAGTTGTACTTAAGGGAACTAAGCAGGCCGCAACAACCAGGGTGTTAGGACTCGCGGAGGTTGTAACAGTGGTTCGGGATGTCAGGCTTATATGTGTATCAACGCTATGACTCAGCAGGAGCCAGAGCATGATCCCAGAGTTATCACTGGTACATTACTTGTTTGTGGTAATTGAGCTCATGTTCTGATTGATTCAGGTGCTACTTATTCATTTATATATTCACCATTTGCACGGGTTGTAAATCCGTAACCTACAACTTTCGGTTTTGATATGTTCATAAAATTACCACCTGGAGATCTATTATGTGCATATTGGGAGTTTAAGGATTGCCCAGTTATTATTGAATGGGAACTTATGGAGGCCAATTTGATTCCCTTCAACCTTGTGGACTTCGATGTCATTCTAGGAATGGATTGGCTATCTAGGCACAATGCTTATGTTGAATGCACAATGCTAAGTTACTACAGAAGGGTTGTGTGGGATTCTTAGCTCACGTGGTCACGCAGGGTGAACTTTCTCTGTGTGTTAGAGATGTGCCAGTGGTGAATGAATTCACTGATGTATTTCCTGAGGATTTTCCAAGGTTACCACATGTGAGGGAAATTCAATTCACCATTAATTTACTTCCAGGTACTAACCCTATTTCCTTAGCACCGTACCAAACGACACCAGCTAAGTTAAGGGAATTAAAGATTCAACTTCAGGAGCTCATTGATAAAGGCTACATCCTACCCAACATGTCTCCTTAGGGCGCTCCTGTATTGTTTGTCAGAAAGAATGATGGGTCGATGAGACTTTGCATCGACTACAAGTAACTAAATCAGGTGACAGTGAAGAACCGTTATCCCCTACCTCGGATTAATGATATGTTTGACCAACTGAAGGGTGCTCAGGTGTTCTATAAGATCGATCTTCGTTTGTGTTATCACTAGCTACTAATCTGGGATGAAGATGTACCAAAGACTGTCTTCCGTACTAGGTATGGACACTATGAGTTCTGTATCATGCCTTTTGGGTTAACCAATGCACCTACAATTTTCATGGATTTTATGAATAGGGTTTTCAAACCCGTATCTTGATCGGTTCGTGATTATATTCATTAATGACATCTTGATCTACTCCAAGAGTAATGCTGAGCACAGGAAACATTTGAAGTTGGTGTTGGAGAGATAAAGGAAACATCAGCTGTATGCAAAGTTTAGTAAGTGTCAGTTTTGGCTAGACCAGATCAGCTTCCTCGGGCATGTGGTTTTCGCTGAGGGAATTAGTGTGGACCCTCAGAAGATTTCTACAGTGTGTATTTGGGAATAACCAAGGAATGTTACTGAAGTGCAGAGTTTTCTGGGACTGGCTGGCTGTTACCGACGTTTTGTGTAAGATTTCTCGAAAATCACCTTGCCTCTTACTAAGTTGACCCGGAAGAGGGTCAAATTCGAATGGGATGAGAATTGTGGAAAAAGCTTTCAAGAGCTTAAACTGCGTCTTACTCATGCCCCCGTCCTTGCTCTTCCGGATGATGGCGGTGAGTTTGAGATCTACAATGATACATCCTTGTCGGGATTGGGTTGTGTTCTGATGTAGCATGGGAAAGTCATCGTCTATGCTTCCAGGTAGCTCAAGACTCACGAAGAAACTACCCCACTCGTGATTTAGAACTCGGAGCAATAGTTTTTACTCTAAAAATCGGGTGACATTCCTTGTACGCCAAGGAGTGCCGCATCTTTACCAATCATAAGAGTTTGAAGTATGTCTTCACCTAAAAGGAGTTGAATTTCAGGCAGAGAAGGTGGATGGAACTCACTAGTGACTATGATTGTACTATTGAGTATCATCCTGGTCACGCAAACATCGTAGCGGACGCACTTAGTCAGAAATCCTATGGACAACTTGCCTTCATTCAAGTTATCCATGTTCCACTATTGTTTTCTCTTTGAGAGACCGGCGTTATCATGACACCAGATTCACAAGGAGCATTGTTGGCACACTTCCAAATTAGGCCTATTTTGGTGGATTTGGTTCGAGAAGCTCAGGAGCTCAACCAATAGTGTGCAGACCTAAAGGAACAAGTGCATAATGGTTCTAGGTGAGATTTGAAAATCTAGAACGATGGAGCCTTGGTGATGGGAAATAAGTTGTTTGTGCCTAAGGACAATGAAGTGGTGAAGAAGGAAATTCTTGATGAAGCTTACATCTCAGCGTATGCCATGCATCCGGGGAGTACCAAATTGTATCACACTATCCGTTTGTTCTACTATTGGTATGGGATGAAATGAGATGTGGAAAAGTATGTGAAAAGATGTATTATTTGCCAGCAGGTGAAGGCGGACAAATAGAAACCTGAAGGGCTGATGCAGAATCTCCCTATACCAACATGGAAGTAGGAATACATCACCATGGATTTCGTGTATGGTTTGCCGAGCACACTGTTGAGGTATGATGGCATTTGGGTGATTGTGGATCGACTCACTTGCTCATTTCTTACCTGTTCGACAGACTTACACACTAGAGAAGTTGGCACAACTATTCATTGATAATATCATTAGACTTCATGGTGTACCCATCACCATTGTTTCGGCCAGAAATCCAAGATTTAATGACGCCATGAATACTCAGCTGTTGTACAACACTGCCTATCATCCATAGACCGATGGTTAATCTGTAAGGATAATTAAGACTTTGGAGGACATGTTGAAAGTGTTTGTTCTCTAGCGGAAGGGTAGTTGGGATAACTATTTGCCATTGATTGAGTTTGCCTACAACAACAGCTACAACTTTAGTATCGGCATGGCACCGTTCAAGGCACTGTATGGGAAGACATGTGAACACCGTTGTGTTGGACTGAGGTCGGTGAACGAATGTTAGTGGGGCCAGAAATTGTCGACACCACAAATACTAACATCCAGTTGATTAAAAGGAATTTGAAATCGGCGTAAGATTGGCAGAAGAGCATCGCAGATCGACATTCGAGGGATCGTGAGTACGAGATTGGTGACTTTGTCTTCCTGGAAGGGTGTAGTTCGTTTTGGTAAGCAGGGGAAGTTGAGTCCTCGATATGTTGGCCCCTACCGGATCACAGAGAGAAATGGTGTAGTTTCTAATAGATTTGAGCTACCACTAGAGTTGTCGCAGATACACGACGTATTTCATGTTTCCATGCTTTAGAAGTATGTACCGGATCCTTATCACGTTATTCAGCCAGAACCGTTAGAGGTGAGTCAGGACGTGAGAAACCATTAGTTAAAGTGTTGTGGAGAAACCATGCAGTCGAGGAAGCGACGTGGGAAACGGAGGAACTATGAGGAGTCAGTATCCGTACTTATTTATTTAGGATTGTAATTTTGGGGATGAAATTCTTTTAAGGGGGTAGATTTTGAAATCCCATCCCAAATTTAAGTGTATTTTCATATTGTCGGATTTATGAAATTACCGAATTATCCTTGAGTTGACTTTGTTTGACCATCTTGTAGAAACGCGTAGTTTTAATTCTAATAATATATTCTTATCATCCTCATTACCACGAATGCGTATGCGTGAACAGATTTGGATTCTGATTTATAACGAAGATTCTACGTTCGAACGTCAAACATTTTCAGATATTTTGTGTTTTGTATATTAAGTTCTTAAATTGCGAACCAAGGGGACGCACATGGACATTTTTGTCCCCTGTCCCCTTACCCAATCTGGATTCCCCCTTACTGTTTGGATTTTCTTTTCTTTACCTCTCTCTCTCCCATCATTTTCTCACATTCCTTCATTCTCTTTAACTCTCTCCCCTCTCCCTGAGCTTTCTCTCTGTGCAAACTCTCCCTCCTTTCTCTGAAAATCACACACAACAACCCTTGGGATGTGTTTTAGGGTTAGATCGAAGCTTGTTTTAAGTTCTACATACATATTAATCACAGAAAATAGCTCGAAGTAGCTTTTCCTAGTTTTTCAACAATCATTGCATTTTCGAGGCATTTTTCGACCAAACCATGGCAAGTTGACCATCGTGCAAGGTACCAGTCTCTTCATCTCGTTGAGTACTACAACTTTAGTTTTTAAATCACTTGATTTGGTTGAATATCGAATAAGTTATAAGCATTTGAAATTGTGCCCAGAAACCAGCAAAACCTTGGCCTAAAACCGGGTCGACCTGATCCGATAACACTCAACCCAGATCCTTTTGAGCTGGGTTACCCAGCCCAATAGGCCCATGCCTAAACCCAAGCACCTAGCCCAATTAACCAAGCCCAGAATCAAGGCCCAAGCCCAACTACAAAGGCTCAAGCCCACCTCAAGCCCAAACACAACTCAGGCCTAAACCCAAACAGAATCGGCCCAACCCAGAACCTAGGCCACGCTTGAGTGACGTGTGGGTGCACTTGAAGGGCCGCCTATACCGGTGCGTGGAGCACACCTGCCTTTGCCACCATCCACAATGGTGATCACGACGGCGCCAACGACTTTTCCGACGACTAATCTCAACGAGTGGCCATCGGGGCCGCCACCCTGTGGTGGCGCGTGAGAGCACATGTGGTGGTACGTGGGGGGTACCCGAGGTTCCTCCATATGTTTTTTGACATCCTAAATTCGTTTATGACGTTCATTTTCTGAAATTCAATCATTATGATAGAGTTTTATTAATTGGACCATTTATGTGCTTAGGTGCGATTATTAGCGGCGTTTCCGTCCCTCCTATTTTGCACATATTGGAATAAGCAGGAAGTAGCTAAGGTTGGAGGTCCAACTGCAACAAATCAATCAAGTCATATCTTTTGTTCAATGTAGAACTTTCGGCTAAGGCTAGGGTTTTATTTAAGATATTGTTTCTAGCTTGGTTTAGCCTAGAATTAAGGGATTGTGTTTCCTTGTTATTGTAAATAGTTGGTAGCCCTTGTAGGAGTCATTTAAGGACTGATTAGAGGTTGCTTTCTAGTTGCTCCCTTTCCTTTCTGTCCCTTTCTCATATATATGCTTCAACCTTGTAAATCAATTACATGATATATACATCCAAAATTCAACATGGTATCAGAGCAGGAATTCTAAAATCCTGACTCTAAATTTTTCCATTACATTTTCTTTTTTCTTCACGCTACGATGGCTGAAGACAATTCCTCTAAAGCTGAAAGCTCTTAAGCTACTGCAGCAGGTTCCGACGTTGAGGTTAATCCAAATCAACATCTCAGTTCTGTCTTGTTGAATGAATTCAACTATCTTCCATGGGCTAGAGCCATATCTCTTGCACTGGGAGAAAGATCTAAGCTTGGATATGTCAATGGTGTTATACAGGCGTATGCAGCCAAGTCTCCTACATTTGAGTCATGGCTATGTAAAGATCAACTAGTTATGTCTTGGCTACTTAATTCTGTGGAGTGTAGAATTGTTGAAATTTTCAGTTATTTAGAGTCGTCCATGCATCTATAGGATCCAGTAAAAAAAATGTATGGGAATCAAAACAACGTTGCTCATGTTTTTCAGCTTAAGAAAGACATTGCAAATCTACAACAAAAAGGCAAGTTGTTTGTTTAAAATCTTGGCAGCTTGACAAGTATGTGGAACAAACTTGATGTTTATCGACCTCATACCACTGATGCTACTGTCCTAATAAAGAGAGCTGAGGAGGATAAGATCTTTCAATTCTTGGCAAGCTTAGGCCTAGAGTTTGAAGATTTTAGAAGCCATGTACTTATGAATTTCGAGTTGCTATCTTTCACAGGTGTGTGTGTGTGTGTTATCATTCAAACAGAAGAAGTAAAGAAGAAAGTGATGAACTTGGAGACCAAGTCAAATATGCCTGAAACTAGGGCTTATGTTTCTAATCATATTCGCACTGAAGGAATGCCTTATAAAGGTAAAAAGCCTGACTTAAAATGCAACTATTGTGATGCTATTAGACACACTCAAGATAGATGTTGGATTCTTCATCCAGAGCTGAAGCCAATCTCCTTAGAGGATAGTAAGGGCCCCCAAAAAAACTTGAATCATCCCTCTCACCGAGCCAACCATGCAGCTGGTTCTTCAACTGAGGGAATGATTCGTAGCATATCTGAAAGCAAAAATCACACTGCTTTATTAGGAAAGTTCGCTAGATTTCTTGCAGAGATTGACTGTGTTCCACAAGGTGATATTCTAGGTATCTTAAGTTCCTTCTCAACTGCTCTTAATGTTAGTTGTGTGCAAAATTATTAGATTATAGATTCAGGAGCTACAAATCATATGACAAATCAACTCACCAAATTGCATGATTTTAAAATAATGTCCATTCCATCTCAAGTGTCAGTAGCTAATGGGAAATGAGCCTCAGTTGTAGGAAAAGGAAAAATCAATCTTCTTTCAGGTCACGTAGAGTCAGTAGCACTTTATGTTCCTTCATTTCCTTGTCAACTTTTATCCGTTGGAACCCTCACAAAATCTTTAAATTGCCTAGGCATTTTCTCCCCTCACAATGTTGGTTTTCAGGATATCATCACCAAGAAGACGATTGGTGAAAGTTTCCTTTTGAATGGACTTTATTACCTAGCCAAAGATTTCAAGACTTCCAAGGTTTTTCAAGCTCGCTCCAGTAGACCACAAGACCAACATCTTTGGCACCAACGGTTGGCTCACCCCTCTGAAAAAGTGATGTCTTTTTTGTGTCCAAACCTGTGTAAAGACAAGATTCAATGTGATGTTTGTCACTTGTCGAAATCTGTCAGATTACCCTTTGATTCATCATTGTCTAGGGCTAGTAATCCTTTTGAAATCATTCATTTAGATATTTGGGGACCAGTTGTTGAGTTCTTTGATTGATATAGGTATTTTGTAACATTTGTGGATGATTTTACAAGGATCACTTGGTTGTACCTCTTAAAGTTTAAAAGTGAATTTGCAAGTGTGTTTCAAGATTTCCATAAACTTGTTGGCACTCAATTCTCATCCAATATTCACATATTAAGATCCGATAATGGCACTGAATATATGTCTAATGATATGTCACAATATCTTAGCAACCATGGCATTCTTAACCAAACAAGTTATGTCGGTACTCCCCAACAAAAAAGGGGTTGCCGAGAGAAAAAATCAAGACCTTCTTGAGAAGACAAGAGCTCTCATGTTTCATATGCATGTACCTAAGAAGTTTTGGTCACAAGGGGTACTTACAGCTACATGCCTCATCAACCGACTTCCTAGTAAAGTGCTAGGTTTCAAATCTCCTTTTAAAGTGTTGAAGAAGAGAAAGATTGATCTATCTCACTTAAAGGTCTTTAGGTGTATATGTTTGTTCACACTCAACCTACACACCATGACAAACTTGATCCTCGGGTTGTTAAGTGTGTGTTCATGGGTTATTCATCTACGAAAAGGGTTATAATTGTTATAATCCAGTCACTAAGAAGCTTGTAGTGTCTAGAGGTGTTAGATTCGATGAGTCAACTCCCTACTTTACACAGAAATTGGTTGATACAAATTTGGGGGAGTTTCTACATGATTTCTCCCCATTACCTAACATCCCTTCTTATCAAGAAAAAGTAGCAGGGAATGACACTTCAAGCTCACATACAGAGTCCTTATCTCAATTCTCCGAGCCACTGCTTTCACCACAAGTTTCAACTTGAAGAAATCCCACAAGAGATCTCCATCCTCCATCGAGGCTTGTTGATTATGTTACCTATGCTACAAGATATCCCTTTACAAATTTTGTCACTTACATGCTACTTTTCATCCTTTCATGCTACTTTTCTCAATGCCCTAGATGATAATCATGATCCACAAAGCTTTCAAGAAGCAAATGAGCATGATATTTGGAAAACTGCTATGAAAAATGAACGTCAAGCACTCTATGACAATGGAACCTGGAGTGTTATTAAGTTTCCTCAAGGAAAAAAGGCAGTGGGCAGTCGTTGGGTGTATAAGACAAAGTTCAACTCTGATGGAACTGTTGAGAGACACAAAGCTTGCTTGGTGGCTCGTGGTTTTAACTCAAACATATGAAGTGCATTATAAAGAGACTTTTGCTCCAGTTGCCAAGATGAACACAGTGAGATTATTGTTTTCCATTGCAGTTAATCAATCTTGGCCTTTATATCAAATGGATGTGAAGAATGCATTTTTACATGGTGAGCTAGAAGAGGAAGTGTACATGAAGCTGCCCCCAAGCCACCCTCAATCCCATGATCCTAACATGGTGTGCAAACTTCATAAATCTATCTATGGTTTAAAGCAATCTCCACGAGCATGGTATTCAAAACTTAGCTCAGTACTTGAAGAAGTTGGCTTTCACAGAAGCAATGCTAATTCCTCACTTTTTGTTCGAATTGGTTTAGTAGGCAAATTGATTGTTTTGATTTATGTTGATGATCTCATAGTGACAAGTGATAATATTGAGGAAATTAATTCTCTCAAGCATGCCCTCCGAGTCCGGTTTGCTCTCAAAGATTTGGGAACTCTCAAGTATTTTCTTGGCATTGAAATGGCCACATCTCAAAAGGGGCTCTTTCTAAGTCAAAGGAAGTACGTTCTTGACCTTCTAAAGGATGCTAATATGGTGGATTGTAAGCCTGCTAAGACTCCCCTTAACAGTAAACTCCAGCTCGACATGCAAAGTGCGGCTCCCACCAACCTCACTGACTATCAAAAGTTAGTCAGGAAGTTCATTTATCTCACAATCATAAGTCCTGACATTTCCTATGCCATGGGCATTGCCAGCCAGTTCATGCATGCTCCTACCAGTGCTCATTTACGCGTTGTTAAAAGAATAATTTGTTATCTCAAAGGCTCTTTTGGTCGAGGTATATTGATGAAAATGAATGGTAACATTACCATCATGGGGTATACGGACACTGATTGGGCTAGCAACTCTCTTGATTGTAAGTCAACCACTGGATTCTGCACATTTATGGGTGGAAATTTGGTTACGTGGAGAAGCAAAAAACAAAACGTCATAGCTCGGTCAAGTGCTGAGGCTGAGTATTAAGCAATGGCATCCATTACTTGTGAGCTCATTTGGCTAAAAGGTATTCTCTCAGATTTAAAGTTTCCAAGCAATCAGCCTATGTCTTTGTTCTGTGATAATCAAGCTGTTATGCGCATTGCTTCCAATCCAGTTTTTCACGAGAGGACTAAACATATCAAGGTTGATTGTCATTACATTCGAGCACAAGTTCAATCGAAGGTTATTAACACTCATTGCGTGTAGAACTCTTGGCTGAGGCTAGGGTTTTATTCAAGATATTGTTTCTAGCTTGCTTTAGCCTAGAATTAAGGGATTGTGTTTCCTTGTTATTGTAAATAGTTGGTAGCCCTTGTAGGAGTCATTTAAGGACTGATTAGAGGTTGCTTTCTAGCTGCTCCCTTTCATTTTCGTCCCTTTCTCATATATATGCTTCAACCTTGTAAATCAATTACATGATATATACATCAAAAATTCAACAACACAGTTATTCAGTGATGGAGTATCTATAAGTGGATCCCTTCTAAAATGCATATTTTATTATTAGAAATGCATACATGAAAAGCATGATTTAATGGTTACATTTTATGAAACGTTTATGAGTAAATTGGATTTACGCTTTATGATATTCATGCTTTATCGGTTTTACGTTCTTTGTAGTATATGATTGATGACTATATACTACGAATATGTTTTATGATATGATGTTTGAGCTCTTGAGCTTCGTTGAGATATATGTACTTATGTTCAGAAATATTATGTTCAATGACTTTTGTGCTTATCTAGTGGTTACTATATGCCTTCGGGTGGGTGTTGTAGGAGCCTATGGGCAAATGAAGAGTACTCTATGCCTTCGGGCGATACTGACACCATTATTTAGCACACTATATATGATATATATTTTATGAAGGTTTTATGGTATGCTGGGGTTTTCGGAAAACCTATTACATGTTGTATTGTTGAGTTCTCATAAAACTTTGGGGGTTAGTACATTGATGAATAATTGCTTCAGTATTACTTATATATCAACTTGGTCCACTCATGTTTTGTTTTGCGCCCCCTCAGAACATAGGAACGAGGCATATGATCCAAGCTACGAGGCATTCCCCTACTAGTGATATCATGCCATCCTTTCTGCTCTTGACATCACTTGTAATAGCACTTTATTTCACACCTTTCGCTTGTATTCTGAATTAGATGTATGCTCTGAACATGTCATACATTATCACTATCATTTTATTGACAGCTAAATATTATTATATTGTGTAGTTCGCACGAAATTTATATGCATGTTTCACATGTTCTCGGCATATGCATTCCTTAAATGGCTTGGGTCACCCTCGAGTGTCGGCCAGCACATGGCCATCCCGCTGTCTCCCGAACATCGAGATTGGGGCGTGTCAATATCCCCTACCACAACCACCACAATAGACTTGTATTAGGATTTTATTATTATACTTTGTTAATTTATGTGTACATTAATATATTATATACATTGGATAATTTGATCACTATTTTTCATATGTAATTTTATTTTGAATATATCAATTTAAATTAAAGTAATTAAAAAAATAAAGTCATACAATTAAATTAAAAAGGTAAAAATTCAAAAAATCTTGTGCTACCAAATATTCGTCGCGCAAACAATTAATATAATTAAATTAAAATAAGAGAAATAATAAAACAAAAAGTCAAAAAAAACCTTGCGCGACAAAATATTTCGTAGCGCAAACAATTAATTTTGTCGCACAAAATATTAAATTAATTTAATTTAATTAAAAAATTAAAAATCAAAAATGTTTTGCACGATGAAATATTTCATCGGGCAAAGTACCTTCGTGCGACGAAGATTAATTTTCGTTCCGCAAGCCCTATTGTCATGAGCTTTGTGCGATGAACCATGTGCGACAAAACTTTCGTCACGCAAGGTTTTGAGCGACGAAATCATACTTTGCACAACAAACTTATTTCGTAACGCAAAGTATTTTTTATAGCAGTGCTTCTAAGCATGATGTACATATATATGGACATGTATCTAGTGATGTAGGAATCTGAGTTTGATGAAGAATTGTAGAAGTGATTGCATTTGGTGTGTGTTGTAGTCTCGTATGCCAAGAATTGCAAAAGTGATTGCATTTGGTGTGTGTTGTAGTCTCGTATGCCATAGGCTTATGCTAACGGGTCATAACAAAAACGGGCCTATATAAATTCACTCAAACTTCCAACCTCAAAACCACTTTTGCTCTATATTTTAAGTTTGTAACAAGTTCAGAGCCAACATTGACAAATTTTAGTTTACAGACCAAAGTTCAAATAAATCAAATTCATCGTTTTACCAAAAAAAAAAAAAAAAAA
>JADOBS010301940.1:0-12966 GCA_015708375.1 Cydonia oblonga
TACATACATTTCTATACAAACATTTAGGTACATTAATTCGATATAATACATTTTCGGTACTAACATTTCGGTGCATACATTTCGGTACACACATTTAGGTACATTAATTTAATATTAATACATTTCGATGCATATATTTAGGTACATACATTTAGGTACTAACATTTAAATATATTAGTTCAATATAATATATATTTTGGTACACACATTTCGGTACTAACATTTAGCTATATTAATTGAGTATTTCAAGTTTGAAGAATGCTAAATAAAATCAATAAATTAAAAAAATCTTTTTTGGTCAAAAAATAAATTAAAATTTGTGTATTAATAAATTTATATATTTAATGGGAGACATTAAATAAAATGCACATTAATTATTTTGAATTAAGAACACATTAGGGACTAAAATCAATATTCAATCTAACACCAGGTTTTTTTTTAAATTTTAATCTTCTTGAAGGATTAAAGTTCAAAAACCCTTTTGCAGAATGCCTTGAACCCAAAAGACACCATCTTGGACGTCAAAAAGCCCAAAGAAGCCTAAAACGTCACTTTGACAGCACTGCACGCTGTTCCTTTATTTCATCACCATAAATAAACCGCTCGGTATAAAATTATAAAACTTTGATACGATCAAGTCAACACTCACGAATATCCTCCTATTGGAATCACTCCAAAATTCATCTGTTTGACTATTTTTTTCTCCAGAGGAAGTCGAATGTCCTACATTAAGAATATAAACAAAGTATCAAAATTCTGACAAAATAACCAATAAATTAATACTAAGAATAAGGTAAAATATATAGTATAAAATCGACTCATAAACTACCGAAAACAGTATTACATGCCGACAGAGTAAGAGGAAATGAGTGAAATTTCTGATTACCTCAACGTCCACCAGATAATTCAATAGCATCCTGATTATAAACAGAAAATTCTCCCGGGTCAAATTTCCTTTGTAGTCTTTCACACTCTTGCCTACGAGTAACTTCTACATTCTGCCGTTCTTCCCAGCGCTCAGCCAGACCCTCCCCTTGGAGCATCCGTACCACCTCCGACATTAATGGGCGGTCTTCAGGGGATCCTTGAGTACAAATAAGTGCAACTTTGATCATCATTTCTACCTCTTGGATGTTGAAATCATTCAAATTGCTGTCTACAATAGCATCCAGTCTCTTTTCCCTTTCCAGCCTTTTGACCTTGAGGAGCAGATAAGCAGAGAAGGTTAGCACAGTGAGTACAAACTCAGGCAAAATCTGCACTCAGTGAAAGAAAAAAAAGGCCACATTTTCTTCCTTAAGAGTGATATCATTTCGGGTTGAGCATAAGTTACGAACAAAATTCCATACCCCACCTACATAGAATTGGAAAGCGTCTTTGACCCTACAACTACATATCATCTGTGAGCATGCTAAGCTCCCAATGCCAATGAAACAATTATTACGATTAAAAATTAAAAAACATGCCACTTCCTCGAGTTATCTTAACATGTGCAAAAATAAGTTTATCTTCCATGGTCAAGGAACAAAACAAGTTTATATAAATACAGGAGGTAGGGAGAGGGGGAGTGGGGAAGAGAAAGACCCAAATACAGAGAGTTTATCTTACATGGTCAAGCAACAAAACATCATCTTCTTCTTCCAAGCGTGAAAAATCAATTGCCCGTTGTCCTGTTACAAGTTCCAAAAGCATAATCCCATAGCCAAACACATCTGTCCGTTCTGATGCCTTCCCAGTGGACCAATATTCAGGAGCTATGTGACCCGCTGTGCCACGAACTTGAGTTGTCACATTAGTCTTTCTAACATCCACCAACTTTGCCAAGCCAAAGTCGCCAACAACTGCTTCAAAATCTTCATCAAGTAATACATTAGCAGCCTTAACATCTCGATGAATAATCTTAGGGTTACATTGTTCGTGTAGGTACTCTAGCCCATGGGCAGTGCCAAATGCCACCTGCTTTCTTCTAGGCCAATCTAAAACAGGCTCACCAGGTTTAATCTCTCGTAACCGATAGGCAACACTTAAATTCTGCATAAAGGGATACACTAGAAGGCGTTCTGTTGAAGTCGTGCAAAATCCAATCAGTTTTAATAGATTCTTGTGAACAGCTACACTTATCATTTCAACTTCGCGCTGGAAAGCTGCAACCCCCCCAGCACTTTCATAATCAGTGAGACGCTTAACAGCAACATTTGTGTTATCAGATAGCACTCCTTTATAGACTTCTCCAAAACCTCCCCGTCCTAGAACATTTTTCTTACTGAAGTTGTCTGTTGCTAGCTGCAATTCCGTCCACGAAAATCTTTTTAACTGGCCAAATGCAATCCTTCGGTCAACTTCACCTGATGGTTTTAGATGAAAAAAAAAAAAAACAAAAAACAAAAAACCCAACTGAGCTCAATTATGCCATGTGCATGGCAGGGCTCACCCAGGCCCTATAGACTGAAATTGGTGACAATAAAAAGTTCATTGACAACAAAATCTAAAATACACAGTTTTAGATGAGATGTCCCATACCCTGTCATGAGCACCATACGGATCCAATCAATTTGCTCACAGATACTTTAGATTTTTTTTTTCTTGCATCATTGAGCGACTAGTGCAGTCAAATGGATAAAACACAATCTTTCTTGTAATGATTAACGTTTCATGATTTGATTTATATCAACATCAAGTATTCATCACATTCCCAAATTAATGATTTCCACTTAGAAATTTGTACAACTTTCAGACTAGCAGTTGATCTAGCATTTTTTATCTGTTTCCTTATATCATGTTACAATGATGATGATGATTTCCTAATGCTTGTGGGACGCCCAGTGACACAAAGGGCCCAAACGTCACTGCCTAGTAGAGCATTTCTAATGGTAACGGCAAGGGCCAGAGGTCAAATCTAGCCTCTCGACCAAAATGTCGCTATTCATAAAGTTTAGCCCTGGCCAATAAACAATATTTTATTTTATGAAACTATAAGATGTTGGTCACCCCCACCGCTCTCAACCTTACGTAAGTGCAATGGCATGACATACCATGAATATGTAAATATTTATCCTAAAGAGGAACCCCTTATGTAACTTCAGTCGGCGATAGACCAATTCAATAATAATCCTAATTTGGTTGACAGAAAGGAAATCTCACTGAGCCATTATAAGATTATGGTTGAATCACTTTAGGATGATTGGTCAAAGTTAAAATCAAGGTCCCATTGATTGGTCAGATGATGGAGTTGTTAATCAGTTCTACAACTAGAAAGCAATGCGTACCTGCAACATCCACAAAAACTTCATGCTTGGAGCCTTTGTGTCTACGCTTGCAGGTGAAGTTCAGTAAACCTCCAAGTAATAATAAAATGATGAACCCCCCAATAACTCCAACTATGATTCCAAGCTTCGGCTTACTTTTAGCGCCTGTCAAGAGTGGGGAAATCCCATCGTGTAAGCTTATAAAAAGAGAGGATAAACAGAACAGTTTTAATTTTAGATGTTGTTTGACCCATTAACCTGAACCAGCAGTATCAGGTGCACAATGGTGAGGGAGATTCACGCCACAGTCTAGGTGGTTTCCTGTAAAACTGAAACAAGCAACACAGGTCAACTCAAGGTTCATGCTGAAAAACATATTTTGAATATGTGGGTGTGTACAGGGAGAGAGAGAGAGAGAGAGAGAGAGAGAGAGAGAGTGGCATGCAGTCTTGTCATGAATAGAAACAACAATATTAACAAGTTGTTCATACTTGTATTGGACGCTAAACAACCGCTCAGGTATTTTTCCCGTGAGAGCATTGGAGACAAGCTGACTGCACACAAAGTTTTAAGCATGCCATCAAATACTGAAGAAATGAGCCCCAAGTATACAATTTTCACGTTCAGAATTTTAAAAGCTGGAGAGCCAAATTAATTCGTCTAGTATAAAGAATGGACAAATCCTGATTTCTCATATCACATGTGCATTGTACAAGAAAAGATAACGTACAGACTAATCAAGTTTGAAAGACTTGAAAGTGACTCTGGGATGGTACCACTCAGATTATTGTTATTCAAAGTCCTGTTTGCATCGTCAAGAAAGCACTGTCAGACAAAACTAAGGATAATGCAGAGTCATTAGATATTAGTGAAAACATTAAACAACGTGGACGAAACAACTTACAAGAAATGAAGACTTTTCAGATTGCCAAGGGAGGCTGGTATTTCACCAGTTAAATTATTATTTTCTAAATTCAAGGTGGACAAACTTGTCAGATTTCCAAACTCCTTTGGTATCTCGCCAGTTATGCCATTTCCTTGTAATGAACTGCAAGATGAATGCACCTTATACGTATTAGAATCGTGGGCACATGAAATTCTCATTGCCTTTCTGTTCGTCCTGCCTGTTACATCTTATGGTAATCAATAGAAATCCAAAGAAAAAAAAAAAAAAACAAACAAACAATATCACTTGTTTTCTTCATAAGAATATTGGTGTACCACAATTCGGGAAAGCAAGTTGTTAGGATGAGAGCCACCACTTCTTTTATATTCTAACAGTTCTTCCCACATGTAGGTCTCTCTCCACTATCATATCCCAACATGTGGGATTCAACTTACTAGGGAGGTCGCAATTGCAGGACTTCAAACTCATAATTTTCAATATTCTAACAATTTGCGAGGTACCTCATTTGCAAGCTTTAATTAATAAAGTTAAATGCCTTAGCAAGCAGGGATCATAATGGAAGACATGACATAGAACCGAGTGCAATAGCGTTCTAGGATTCATATAACCGACCTCACTTATGGGAAAAGGCTTTGTTGTTGTTGTTTGTCTTAGCAAGCGGTCAAATAGAAAATAACAAGTGAAGACACATGAAGTGTTGGATTTGGCATTAAATCAACATGCCTAAACTAAAACAAGAATCAAACAAGGATTAGGATATCTTGGATGCAAGATATTTGGATTTGTGTTTCCTAGTTGGTTTGGGATTTGGTTTTAGTATAGAATTTGGTTTCCTATATTCTAGGGACTTTGTGTAAACCTATGACATCTATTAGTATAAATAAATGGATGTGGGTGTGTGAAAGTTGTGAGATGCATAAGTTTGTATAATTGAGAACACTTTGTGTTTGTGAGTTCTCTTGTATTTGTTGGTAATCAATAAAGCTTCCGTTGTTAGAGAGGTACTCCTATATTGGAGGAACTCTGAAATCGTTGTGTTTTGTTTATTGCTTGATTGGTTTTTGGTTTAGTTTACAACAAGTGGTATCAAGAGCTTAGGTTCTTACGTGGGTTGTGACTATCAAGCAATGACGAAGACTAATGATTCTACCAGTGGTGATGATGTTGAAGAAAAGGCTGACACCAGTGGAACCAAGACGACAGTTCAGAGTGCTAGGTTTGAAATTGAGAAATTTGATGGAACCAACAACTTTGATATGTGGAAAAGTGAGGTTCGAGATGTCCTGATACTACAAGGTTTGGTTGTTGTGCTAGGAGACATGTCGTTTTCGATGAAAAAAGAAGAATGGGAAAGATTGAATGCTCATGCATGTTCTACAATTCGGCTATGTTTGGGAAAGCAATAGAAGTATGGTGTGCTGAACATAACTTTTGCGAAGAAATTATGAGCTACATTGGACACAAAATATATGAAGCAGAGTGCAGAGAATCGGCTGCATCTTAAGAGCAAGCTGTATAGGTTCCAGTACAAAGAGGGCACGAAGATAATTGGCCATCTAGAAAAGTTTAACAAGTTTCTAGCTGAACTGACAAAACTTGAAGAGATAATCAAAGATGAAGACAAGGCCTTGATTCTAATGAACTCATTGCCTAGATCCTATGAGCCTTTCGTGACTACTTGGATTTATGGCAGGGAGACAATTAAATATGATGAAATCTCAAGTGCTCTTATGAATCATGAGGTGAGACACCTTGACAAGCAAGAAAGGAATAACTTTGAAGATTTGATGGTGAGAGGGAGATCAAAAGAAAAGAAAGGCTTGTACAGGAAAAATAGAAGGTCTCGTACTAGAGGATTCTCAAAGAATAGGAAGTTCTTGGACAAAGATGAGTGCTTTTTGTCATGAAAAAGGACACTGGAAGAAGGACTTCCCTAAAATCAAAGAAAAGACTAGAACGAAGAAGGATGACTCAGAAGCAAATATGGTTGAAATCGAGGATGAGGAATTTGTATCGAGCACTGTGAATTATATGAAAGAGTGGGTGCTCGACACAGGTTGTACACATCACATGACTTCCCAAAGGCATTGGTTTTCAAGCTTCAAATTTATGAATGGAACTATGTATATGGGAGATGATAACCCATGTACAACTCAAGGAATTGGAAGCATCAGGATCAAGCATCATGATGGTGTGATTCAAGAATTGCATGATGTAAGGTACGTCCCAAATCTGAAGAAAAACTTGATCTCACCAAGCACTCTCGAGTCACAAGGCTACGAGTTTTACTCCTATAACAACGTGCACAAAGTTGCTAAAGGAGCACTTGTCATAATGAAAGGGCCTTGGAATGGCTAACTTTATATGCTACAAGGAAAGACTTTGGAAAATGGAGTGGCTATAGTAGCTGATGAAGTGCATAGTGATAAAAGTGACTTGTCTGCACTATAGCACATGAGGTTGGGACATGTAGGAGAAAAAGCATAGTAAGGATTGATCAAGCAAGGGTGTTTAAAAGGAGTAAAAACTGGAAAGATAGAGTTCTATGAACACTGCGTTTTTGGCAAACAAACAAAGGTGAAATTTGGCTCAGTTGTTAATCAAACGAAAAGGATTTTGGGATATGTTCACTTTGATGTTTGGGGGCCTGCAAAGAATGCCTCTTTAGGTGGAAAAAGAAGGTTTGTATCTTTTATTGATGACTACTGTCATAGATCATGGATATATATATGATGATACGAAAGGACGAGGTTCTTGACATCTTCCTGGAATGGAAGAACATGGTGGAGAACAAAACTGGAAAGAAGATTAAGATACTAAGAAGTGACAATAGAGGGGAACATACCTCTGATCCTTTCTTCAAAGTATGTAAAAAGGAAGGGATTACTTGGCATTTCAGTGTTAGACATACTCCATAGCAGAATGGGATTGCAGAGAAGACTAAATAGGACCTTACTCGAGAAAGTTCGTTGCATGCTATCTCAAGCTAAGCTGCCAAAGAGATTTTGGGCAGAAGCTTTGAGCTATTCATGTCATGTGCTTAATCGACTACAATCTACAGCATTGGAGTGTAGAACACCCATTGAAGTGTGGTCTAGAGAACCAACTCAGGACTACGATAAGCTACGAGTGTTTGAATGCAATGCCTACTTTCATGTGAAGGAAAACAAACTGGATCCACGAGCCAAGAAAGTTGTCTTTATGGGATTCAATAGTGGTGTGTAAGGCTTCAAACTTTGATGTCTCAAGTTGAACAAGATTATAGTAAATAGAGATGTGACATTCAATGAAAGTCACACGAAATTGAAGGGAGATGTTCAGATGGTAGAGCTTGGGGAATAAGTAATTGTGAATTTACAACCAAGTAAGGAAGCTGTGGAAGAAGAAAGACAAGGTGATCAACTTGAATATGAAGAGAGTGATCACGAAGAAGAAACACCATCAGAAGAACTAACGATACAAGATGATTGCATAGCCAAAAGGAAGGGAAGAAGAGACATATCCTTACCTTCGAGATATAAAGATTGCATGGCATGCATGGTACATGCATTGCCAGTAACTGAGGCTTAAATTCCTACTAATTTTGAAGAAGCAATAAATAGTGAAGAAGAGAGGAAATGGCATGATGCAATAGACAATGAAATGCTCTCACTTCACAAGAATAAGACTTGGAAATTGGTGGACCTGCCTAGAGGAAGGAAAGCTATTGGCTGCAAATGCGTTTATGCAAAGACGGATCGAGTGGATGACAAGAGCTTGGTAAGATTTAAAGTTAGGCTAATGGCTAAAGGATATGCTCAAAAGGAGATAATAGATTACAACTGAGATTTTTTTTTTTTTTCTTTTCTATGTTTAAGCACTCCTCCATTTGAATATTGCTTGCCTAGTTGCACAATTCGACATTGAATTGGTACAACTAGACGTGAAGACTGCATTCCTTCATGGTAATTTGGATGAAGAGATTTATATGAGACAACCCGAGGGGTATCAAGTGAAGGGCAAAGAAAGATTGGTTTGTAAGCTTAGAAAATCTCTTTATGGTTTGAAGCAGTCGCCCAGGTAGTGGTATTTAAGATTTGACAAGTTTATCAAGGGTCAAAACTATACAAGAAGTCCCTATGATCACTGTGTTTATCACAAGAAGTTGAAAGTTGGTTCGTTCGTGTACTTGTTAATCTATGTGAACGACATGCTCATAGCCTCAAGCAATATTTCAGAGATAGAAAAGTTGAAGGAGCGAATGAGAAGGGAGTTCGAAATGAAGGATCTCGGTGAAGCCAAGAAAATATTGGGAATGGAGATCACAAGGGATAGACAAAAAGGTTTGGTATTTTTGTATCAGAAGCAATATCTTAAGAAGTTGTTACAAAAGTTTGGAGTAACAAAAGACACTAAGCCTGTAGGAACTCCATTAGGTGCTCACTTCAAGTTGAGCAGTTAACAATATCCCAAAACTGATGAAGAAAAGATGAAGATGGATAGTATTCCATATGCTAATTTGGTTGGAGGACTAATGTATGCTATGGTGTGTACTCGTCCTGATATAGCACACACAAGTGGAATTGTTAGTAGATTCATGCATAATCCTGAAAGAAAGCATTGGAATGTTGTTAAGTGGATACTAAGGTATTTACATGGAATGAGGGACAAAGGTATTTGTTTTGAAAGATGTGATGAAAGAATTGATAAGTTCTCAATTGGATATGTCGACTCAGACTTTGCTGGAGACTTAGACAAGAAAAGATCGACGACTGGGTATGTGTTTACTATGGCAAAGGGTCCTATATGTTGGAGATCAATATTACAACCAACGGTGGCACTATCAACCATAGAAGTTGAATACATGGCGATCGCTGAAGCTATCAAATAAGCAATGGGGACTCTGGGGTTGTTAGGAGATTTAGGTGTAGAACAACACAAGTTGGATGTATATTGTGACAGCCCAAGTGCCATTTATTTGGCCATATAT
The DNA here is from genome assembly GCA_015708375.1 of Cydonia oblonga. Classification (NCBI taxonomy): domain Eukaryota; kingdom Viridiplantae; phylum Streptophyta; class Magnoliopsida; order Rosales; family Rosaceae; genus Cydonia; species Cydonia oblonga. Next base: position 9,122 of record JADOBS010301940.1, read on the forward strand.
CAGGTACATCATGCTAGGACTAAGCACATTGATGTACGATATCATTTTGTGAGAGAAGATAATCTAGCTGATATGTTGACAAAGGTGGTTAATGCAGCTAAGGTCGAGCACTGCTTGGATTTGGTGCAGTTGAAGCTTTGATCTTGCGATATGGTGGAGCAACAGAAGTTGTTTGATGCCTCGTTATGGATTTCATGCCAAGGTGGAGATTGTTGGATTTGGCATTAAATCAACATGCCTAAACTAAAACAAGAATCAAACAATGATTAGGATACCTTGGATGCAAGATATTTGGATTTGTGTTTCCTAGTTGGTTTGAGATTTAGTTTTACTATAGGATTTGGTTTCCTATATTTTAGGGACTTTGTGTAAGCCTATGACATCTATTAGTATAAATAGGTAGATGTGGGATAGAGTTTTGTGTGTGAAAGTTGTGAGAGGCATAAGTTTGTATACTTGAGAACGCTTTGCGTTTATGAGTTCTCTTGTATTTGTTGGTAATCAATAAAGCTTTTGTTGTTAAAGAGGTACTCCTATATTGGAGGAACTCTGAAATCGTTGTGTTTTGTTTATTGCTTGATTGGTTTTTTATTTAGTTTACAACATGAAGCTAACCAAATTAGCTAGAAGTTGGAACAAGGTTTGTTTAATCCTCAATTAATCCGTAAAACGCTTAAGTGAGTTCAATTTGCAATCATAGAAAAGTTGACACTGTCATACTCTACAGACAAGTCTAACCATACTATCTTAACAATTCCTTACTTGTAAAGCATGGGATTTGGAGACTAAGCTAAAAAAAAAAAAATTGACTTCAATAACTCAAGTACACAACCCAGGACGCTGTCAATGCATCGCAATGATGCATGACATTATTTATTCTTCAGTTACACTAAATTGCGTTTTCCATATTCTTAGAAGAAAATAATATAGTTGATCACAAAATATAATACATCAGATTTCTTACAAGTCAATATCAAACTACAGATACTGAGAATCCAGTATCCGTGGTGACAATGCTAGTTTCAGAAATGACTCCAGACGATCGAGTGTATAGAATGATAAACATAACTAGTATTCTCCTCACTCACAGTGTTTGAAGATTTTTCAAGGCTCCTAATTCAGGAGACAAGATGCCAGAAAATCCAATATTTGACAATATTCTGCAAAATGAAAAAGACCAAAACTAAGCATAGACAAGTAAAAAAAAACATTAATCTAGGCAGTGAGGAATTTCGTATTGTGAAGTGATCTGTTGACAACAAAACATCACAATAACCAAAGGACGTCTTACACAGAAACGACATTATGGTTAGGGTCGCAAATCACATTGGACCAATAGCATGGACTGACTTGGTTCGAGTTCCAGTCCTTGAGCTGATTGGGTGAACTATTCAAAGAAGTCCTCAATGAAAACAGCGCATCTCCTGAAACCGAAAATGCCAATATTCATCATCTAATGGGACAAATTTGCCAACAAAAATGCACTACCACATTACATAAATACTAGAAAAGGAATAGATACAACAAAGGACAGTAAGAGATAGTAAACATATTCTACCATACAAAAACCTCAAGACAGTCCACTAACCCCCTGGTTCAACGTTCTTTCTATAATATCCTAGAAAGTGCAAGAGAAGAGAGAGAGAAAGAGGTGCAGAGAGGACAGCAAGAGAAGAGAGAAAGAAAGAGGCGCAGAGAGGACACCAATGTTTGAATATTTTAATTGCATCGAAGTCACAATATTGGACATATAGCATTAAACAATACTAGACTTGTTAGCCTTTATCTTGTTTCTTATGATATGTAACTGAAAGGATGGGAAGATTGTTGTGTAATCCCAGATGCTGTCTGAATGAATTAAATGTAGCATAACCTCAGTACCGTACCTTGTGAATCAGGCAGTACAAAAGACCGTAAGCAAGCCAACACCAAAACTGCAAAGACCAGCTCCATTTTCAACAACATCATTCTTGCTAGTGATGGATGCAATGAAATGCATGGCGGTGATCAAGAAGCGCTTGAATCAATTCCATATCTGCAAAAAGGGACAAAAATCCTTCAGTGAACTATATATAGTAGGAACTGCAACAATAACAAATTTGAGGCAGGCCTATGTTGGAGATCCTTTATAGTTTGCTAGTTGCCATCCTACCAAATTATGGTTCAGTCAGGAAAATGGAACTGCGATAACAAACAACTTAATGGAAACCAATATGTGCATAAGTTTTTTGGGAGCCATAGTCTATATTTGAGTACAAAGCCTCGATTCAATTATTTCCTGCAGCAGACTATTTCTTAAGGAGCAAATTTTAATTATTACAATGAATTTCATACTAGACAAGAAATTAGAAATTGTCATCCTTTGGAAGTTTAAACTTTAAAGTGCACAATGTAAGAGATTCAATCAGTCATGTTGTTGGATCGGCTGTTCCCTTCTCAACAATCATTCATATATTGCAACCAGTAGGAGAAACATTACTACTTCCTATCACACAAGGTAGAAACTACTCGAAAATCAAAAGAAACACAGATTCAGCTCAACCCACAAAACAATTCAAACCAATACATCAAAAATGCGGGAAATTGCAGTTCAATCTTCATTCCAGGAAAAAGTTTATTCCTTTTCTCAGGTCCCAATTAAATATTTAAAAGTTCAAACTTTCGTCACTTCCACTCCCCACGATTCCATTTTATAATTTCCCAGCAACCAAACAACAATGAAAAACAAGCAAAACCCATGTCTGCAAATAATAAAAAATAAAAAATAAAAAATCAAAGAAATACGGGTGAAAGGAGAACAAGAGGAATGAGAGAAGTACCGTTGAGGAGGAATCAGGAAGGCATGGCAGAGTTTCTGGAAGATTGAGTGAAGCTTACCACTCACAAGCTTCCAGTTGATTTGTACGATTAAACTACATTTTTTTATTTTATTATTTTTATAAAAAAATCAGTATAAAATATTGATATGGCTTAATCATGATCACATAAACAAAAATATGAAAATGTATAAAAAAAAAAAAGAAGGGGGAATCTTTTTCCCTTAAATCTCTCTCTCTCCTCTCAAGTCTCACAGTCAACTGGAAAGCTTATGAGTAGTTAAGCGGGTCGTAGTCAAAGAAGCTTCTGTTATGTCTTCTGTTTTTTGCTTCTCTGTCACGAAAACATTTTCTAATTTGATTTTATAATTTCATGGAGAAGAAAAATCCTCGCAAAAATAAAAAATTAGTTACTTTCTCCTTGGCGAGAAATTTTTCCTAGTTGACTGTGAGACTTGAGAGGAGAGAGAGAGAGAGAGTTTAAGGGGTCGTAGTCAAAGAAGCTTCTCTGTCATCAGTCATGTCTTCTGTGTTTTTGCTTCTCTATCATGAAAACATTTTCTAATTCGATTTTATAATTTTACAGGTGAAGTGTCGATTTAATTTCTGATCTATCACCTTAGTAAAAATTAAGGGAAACTTGATATAAATCTAATGTTTTGAGCCAATAGTAGGAATAGTCCAATTTATTAAAATAAGTCCAATTCCTTAAATTTAATTATTTCATTATCAATAATTATCTCTTCAATGATAAGATTTATTATAAAAATCAAATTTCTTCCAAATTATCTATTTGATTATTTATTTTTATTATTTATTTTTGTTCTTTCTTGTTCTTCCTCCCGTTTTAAACCCCATTTATAGATTTTATTTTTTATTTTTATAATCAACATATATCACATGTTAATTATATTTATCTACCTATATGACAGATTCATTTTTATAATCAACTAAGATTAATGTGTCTTGCTTGTAGGTATATTATGTTTTTCTACCTTTTAGTTAGGTTTCATATCTTGCTTATAGGTA
>JADOBS010301941.1:0-12968 GCA_015708375.1 Cydonia oblonga
TTGTTTGCTTCCCTGTCTCTGTCCATTTACATACTTACCTACAACAGTGACCGGAACAATCTAGTGAAGGTCACAAACTTGATACTTTCTGTTGTACCAAAGTCCTCGCTGATTTTGTGCATCAACAATGTGATATGTTTGAGATTGATTATGAGCTATAGATTCAGCCATACAGGCCACTTAAGGTGGATCCTGCTGACATGTTAATTATCATGAATTTGTTTCACCTGAGGTATTTATGTGGTTATGAAGAGATATATTTGGCATGGCATACTTCACATATTATTGTTTTTTAGCATGGTTTTGAGATAAGTATATATATTATATATTTTTTTGGTAAAGTATACAGGTTTTACAGCGAGGGGTTTGAACTTTTGAGAAATGAATGTTTTTGAAAAGCATTGTTTTTGCCCACTCACACTTTCTGTTTTGCGCCCCTCCAGGTTTTAAGTAGATTGATCGTTGGTGGATCAGGAGGACTTGACGGGGATTCTGATAGATTTTCACCTATGTAGGTTACACCTTTGGGTGTTGTAATCTAGTACTTATCTTGCTTGACTGCACCTAGACTTTTCAGGCTCTGTTGTGTATTTCACACTTAAACTTGCACTAGTACTTTATCTTAGCTAGTACTTCTGATGACTTGGTTTTTATTTATTCATATTTCCCTATATCTTTAATGCTTTCGCACTGTGCACATGGTTACGTCACCTCACGTGAAGGCCAACATGCCTTGATCTTGGTCGGGGTGTGTCAGCATCACCACCACTATAGTCGTCTTCTCTCTTCCACCACACACCCAGACCGTTGGGTGGCCCTCTAAGGTCCTCACAAACGCTTCTTCAGACTTCCGAGTGGTCCCGGGACCACTCTGATCCATACATGTGTTTGCCACCGCCTGTGATTAATATAAACTAGCATATGGGTACACACAACGTGTGCGAGAAAATTTTTTATTTTTGTTTTTGAAATAGAAGGAGAGAGGAAGAGAGTGATAGAGAATGTGGGAGTGGAAAGTTTTTTTATTTTTAAAATTTTTAATTTTTTTTTAATTTTTTAATTTTTTAATTTTTAATTAGAGATATGTTAGGATTACATGTAAGTGAGACTTAAAAAAACACAGCAAAATTTGTTTGTGTGAAATTACATTTCTACCCCATATTTCTTATTCATGTTCTGTTTTAATTAAAGGGTCAAACTGATAATTTCATAAGGTTTTGATTGACAATGAATGTTTTATTAATTAGTAGAAATGGTTAACAATGAGTATTTTATTAATTAGTAGAGACACAAGGTCAAGGAGAAATCACACTCTCAAAAAGCACTGACTCTAGCTGGCTCTCCATTTTTCTTCTTAAGGAAAGTGACAATGCAACATGTCCCCTCCGCTTCCACTCCATAAAGAGATGAAGTTGTGAACTACTTCATTGTATTGGAGATTTCTCATTAATACAGGATTTCGTTTTGTAATTATATGCCACAATATCCATCAATGCTTAAATTTATCCTCCAGTATAATTTAGATGAGTTTAAAATTGCAATAAATTTTACAGTGTATTATTTGGCGAGATATAAACTTTGCCAGCAGAGACCGAGAAAGTACACAATTCGATACCACCACCAAACGAACTTCATGCACTCAGGAGACTTGAAGAAACCCTAATATACCCACTTGGGAGCGAAAGACTCAAAACCTCGCAAGAAGGCACCAATACAACAAGTCACGAGATATAAACTTATCATTGTGCAATATCATGTAAGGTTTTAGGAACTTCCTGATCTAATTTTATATTTACTTATATTAGAGGATAGTTTAATTTTGGGGCGTGACACTTTTTTTCTTCTTCTTATATTAGATTGAAATCCTTGACAAAGTTTTATTTTTTATTTTTTATTTTTTATTTTTTATTTTTTATTAAGACCACTTAATGTATCGTATCCTCTTATATGACTTCTATTTTCCATCTTAACAAATACCGTACTTTCCTATAAAGTTATTTTTTCACAATGTTGAAACAATACTATGATGAACATTGGAGAACCAGAACCATTATTATGGATATTAGAAGACTTGCGTCCTCATTCTAGAACATCGCATGGAGTCACATCCTTCGAGAGGTCAATTTCCTTGCTGATGCAGTCAATAGTGTAGGAATTGGTATCTCAAAGTTTTATATTTGGGGTCACACTATATATACTTGTTTGTGTTATCCCGACTTTAGAATTTGATCGTGTTGGAACTAGTTGTGCTTGTAGTTTTGCTCTTTAATGCACTTCATTTCTGATAAAATAAATACTATGTTGAATATCTATAAAAACATTCGACACCATAGAGTAACCTTTTGTTATTAGAAACCAAACATACACATAAAGAAATCAATTCATCATGCAGTGTTGCACTTTCTCAGGATCACTAATTTAAGGAAATCAATTCACTGTGCAAATTCACTGTTCATAAGCACAGTGTGCTTCCTATTTTGTCCCAACGAAGTTTGCTTTATTATGTTTCTGCCACTGTCTGAGAAAACATATATACAGTTTTTTTCCTTCTTCCCTCTTCCCTCTCGCTGCCACGTTGAACAACAAACCCAAAAATCATCAATTTCATCTCCTTCTCCAAACCAACACAACCATACCCTCCATCAGTCTTAATCCACACTCGAACCCTCGAACCCAGTTTGGGTTCGACATTCCTGGCGACTTTCATAAGTTTTCCGGTTGCGCCCAACCTTGCAACCACATCTATTCGACTCAGGAGAGTCCCAACAACAACATTCGAGTTTTGCATGCTCGAATCTGCCCCTAGACCGAGGAGTTGCATAAACCCAGCTCGCAGGTGGGTTTTTCTGATGAAGATCTGAGTTTTCTCCAACCGGCATTAGGCATTTTCGACCTTTTTGGGTCCGGCGAAGTGATATTCTTACTCTACACCCTCATATTAGCTTAGGTTGTGAATTTGGTGTGCAACGGTTGAGTTTTAAAGTTGTGACGACCCGTCCTAAATAATTATATATTTTCTCCTCGAGTATGTAAAGTGATGATAATGCCCTCGAAGCTTAATGACTTGGATGTACGTATATAATTTTAAATTATTTTTCTCGCTGACGTAATTAAATTGTACCTGTCGTCACGAGCGTGTTGACGTGAGTTAGGGCCGAATTGGGTTTGTAACGAAAATGTTACTGATGAATAAGTGAGTTTGGGTTGGTTTCATTTCCATTTTGACTCATTTGTTTAAGCCCTAAATTCTATAGCCCAATTAGGGCTTGAGACCATTTTATTTTGGCCAATCCTATAACCCACACACATACACATGCAACCTTTACCCTCTCATTCTTTCTCAAAATTTCCCTCATCCATACAACCCGTACGACCAGAGCCCTTCAATCTTCATGCACCATCAAAACCTTACAGATCAAACTTCTAAGGATCACCTTTGATTTCCTTGCAAGTCTGCGAGCCTAACCATACCATTTGTTCAAAGAAAGGACGTCGGAATCGTGAGGATCAAGGATTTCCTATTCTCGTTGAGGATGTCTTTATGCCCGCTAATCTGATTCCTTTGGATATTGTTGACTTCATTTTGGGCATGGATTGGTTACATTACAATCGTGAGAAGATGGATTGTTATGAGAAGGTTGTCACTTTTCATCGGTCGGGCTTGCCTATAGTCACTTTTGTGGGCGAGCGTTATGGATTGAGACATGGCGTTATTTAGGCCGTCAGAGCGAGGAAATTGCTAAGAAAAGGATGTCAGGGCTATCTAGCTCTTGTGGTGCTGGATGAGGGTATTTATACTCATGTGGAGGATGTTCGGGTAGTTAGGCACTTCCCTGATGTTTTTCCTGATGATTTACCTAGGTTACCACCAGATCGTGAGGTGGAATTTACTATAGAATTAATTTCAGGTATTGATCCTATTTCCTTAAGCCTTTATTGAATGGCTCCTGCATAATTAAGGGAATTAAAAACCCAACTACAAGAACTAGTGGATAAGGGTTTCATTCAGCCTATTACTTCACCATGGGGAGCTCTAGTATTGTTTGTGCAGAAGAAAGACAGAACTCTAAGGTTGATTAAAAATCGTTATTCGTTGCCTTGTATTGACGATCTTTTTTACCAGGTTCGGGGTGCTTGTGTGTTCTCAAAGATTGATTTAAGATTAGGGTATTATCAGTTGAAGATCAAGCATGAGGATGTTCCGAAGATAGTGTTTCAGACTCGTTATGGTCATGATGAGCTCCTCGTGATGCCATTCGGGTTAACGAATGCTCTAGTAGCCTTTATGGATTTGATGAATCGAGTATTTCGCCCATATCTTGACAGGTTAGTGATTGTCTTCATTGATGATATTTTGGTATATTCTAAATCTAAGACAGAGTATACTAGACATCTCACTCTGGTTTTGAAGAAATAGAGGGAGCATCAGCTGTATATTAAGTTTAGTAAATGTCAATTCTGGCTGAATCAAGTGTCATTCTTAGGGCATGTGATTTCAACTCAGGGTATTCTTGTGGATCATCAGAAGGTAGCTGCAGTAGAGAATTGGGAACAACCTCGTACTGTCACGGAAGTATGGAGTTTTCTAGGCCTAGTTGGTTATTAACTAGGAAGCAAGTTAAGTTCGAGTGGGACGATGATTGTGAGCGAAGTTTCTAGCAGTTAAAGTATTGTCTCACTCACGTACATGTTTTAGCACTTCCGGATGACAGTGGTAACTTTGAGATTTATAGTGATGCTTCCTTGAATGGCTTGGGTTGTGTGTTAATGTAGCATGGCAGGGTGATTGATTATGCCTTGCAATAATTGAAGCCCCACGAGATAAATTATCCTTCGCATGACCTTGAGTTGGCGGCCCTTGTTTTTGCTTTGAAGATTTGAAGGTATTATCTTTATGGGGAAAAGTGCAAGATTAACACGTATCATAAAAGCCTCAAATATATTTTCACCCAGAAATATCTTAATCTTTAACAGCGGAGGTGGATAGAATTGCTCAGTGATTATGATTGCACAATTGAGTATCACCGTGGTTGTGCGAAGACAGTGGTAAATGCACTTAGTAGGAAACCATGTGGCCGACTTAATGCTTTACATGATTTCCGTATCCCTCTTCTCACAGACTTGAGATCTATTGGAGTTGATTTGAGAGTGGTAGATCAGGAAGAAGCCCTACTTGCAAGTTTTCGGGTCAGACCAATCTTGATAGATCGTGTGCTCGAGGCTCAAATGAATGATGAGGAATCTCAGAAGTTAATTCAGGCAGTTTCAGACGGGAACAAGAAAGATATCAGGATTAGGGATTTTGATGGTATGCTGATGTAAGGTAACCGAATATACATGCGTAATGTCGAAGAATTAAAGAATGATATTCTTGATGAGGCGCATGTTTCGGCTTATGCGATGCATCCTGGGAGTACCAAGATGTATCACCTGTGTGGCACATGTTTCGAATTAAAGAAAGACCTTTATATTATTGGCCTGGAATGAAAAGAGATATTGCTGAATATGTGAGTCACTGTGTGGTTTGTTAGCAAGTCAAGGTAGAAAGGAAGAAACTTTTTAGGTTATTACAACCACTTCCCGTACCACAATGGAAATGGGAAGATATTACTATGGATTTCGTGTACAAGTTACCTTGTACGCAGAATGGTTATGATGGTATTTGGGTGATAGTGGATCGACTCACCAAGTCAGCACATTTCATACCCGTTCGGGAAAAGTATTCGTTGCATCAGTTGGCAAAACGGTTTATTTCAGAGATTGTTAAATATCATGGTGTCCCCGTGAGTATTGTTTCTGATCGGGATCCTATATTCACTTCTAAGTTTTGGGTTACTTTCCAGGAAGCTTTTGGCTTGAGATTGCTTTATAGTACGGCACATCATCCATAGATAGACGGGCAATCTTAGAGAACCATACGGATGCTAGAAGATATGTTGAGATCTCAGTGTTGTAGTTTGGAGATGATTGGCATAAACGGTTGACTCTGATTGAGTTCGCTTATAATAACAGCTACCATTCTAGCATTGGTATGTCACATTTCGAGGCACTCTATGGTAAGTCATGTCGTACTCCTCTATGTTGGTTAGAAGTTGGCGAGAGGGTGTTAGTGGGCCCTGAGATTGTGGACGAGACTACACAGAATATTCAGGTGATTAAAGCTAACTTGAAAGCGACCCATGATAGACAGAAGAGCCTTGTTGATAAACACGCCACTGATAGAGCATATAAAGTTAGAGATTGGGTATTTCTGAAGCTATCTCCGCAGAAGGGCGCGGTACGGTTAGGTAAGAAAGGTAAGTTAAGTCCTCGATACATTGGACCATATCAGATCACCAAGCAAGTCGATGAAGTTACCTATGGACTTGAGTTACCTCCAGAGTTATCAAAGGTGCATGACCTTTTTCACGTCTTTATGCTTCGTCACTATGACTTTGATCACCTCCTCAGCAACTAGAAATTAATCCAGACTTGACATATGATGAGGAGCCAGTGACGATTTTAGATTGGAAGGATAAAGTTCTTAGGAACAAAACTGTGCGCATGGTGAAAGTTTTGTGGAGGAACTATTCAGTGGAGAAGGCCACTTGGGAGACTAAAGATCATATGCGAGACTTATATCCACGTCTGTTTTATGATTATTGATATGTTTTGTGCTAGTGTACAAAAATTTCGGGGCCAAACTTTTCATAAAGGGGCTAGGTTGTGACAACCCGTCCTAAATAATTATATATTTTCTCCCTGAGTATGTAAAGTGACGACAATGCCCTCCAGGCTTAGTGACGTGGATGTACGTATGTATTTTTAAATTATTTTTCTTGCTGACGTAATTAAATTATACACATCGTCACGAGCATGGTGACGCGAGTTAGGGCTGAATCGGGTTCGTAACGAAAATGTTACAGATGAATAAGTGAGTTTGGGTTGGCTTTATTTCCATTTGGACTCATTTGCTTAAGCCCTAAATTCTATAGCCCAATTAGGGCTTGAGACCATTTTATTTTGGCCAATCCCGTAACTTACACACACATACACGTGCAACCTTCACCCTTTCCTTCTTTCTTGAAATTTCCCTTGACTGTACAACCCGTATGTCTTGAGCCCTTCAACCTTCACGGACCATCAAAGCCTTACAGATCAAACTTCTAAGGACCACCTTCGAGATCCTTGCAAGCCTGCGAGCCTAACCATACCCTTTGTTCAAAGAAAGGATGTCGAAATTGTGAAGAACCATAAGCTCTGGTGAGGTACTATGTTACTCTGACGTGATCGTGGACATTTCACGAGATTTTAAGGCTAAATAAGGATCTTAGGCTAGTTTTGGAGTGGTTAAAACGTCAGAATACTCGAGTTTGTCGAGTTTCGATTTTGGCCGGTTGTGCCGAGCTATTTTCCAACCATTTCCCAAAGGTTTTAGTCTTCAAATGGGTAAGATTATGTTCTCCTTGTTGAGAGCTTCAAATCCATATAAGATTTGTGAAATTTGGTTGAAAAACGAGGTAGAAAGTGAAGTTTGAAATTTTTCCAGAATCCAGCGTTACAGACGGCGGTCGGTGACGGCTCCGACGAAGATCACCGGAGAAGACAGAGAATATTCCGTCAACTTTGACGGAATATACTAACGGCGTTAGGTAAATCTAACGGTATATGTTTCTATTTAACAGAATATGTGCTAATGCTATTAGGGGATTCTGTTAGTGTACCAAGCTCATGCCTACGTGTGGCTGGCAAGTGAGGGCCCGTGAGACATCAGAAAATTTTTCTAAAAATATAGGGATACTCGTGGTGTTGAGTAGGCCACAATGGTATATTCAAACACCCCAATTGAGCAACGTATGATAAGTTATTACACGGTTTTGGTTATGTACTTTCGAATTAACGTTAAATTAGTTGTTTCGCAGATAGGTGAGATGTTCCCGGAAGACGAGCGTAGCCAGGCGAAACTCGGGGGTTATGACTCTACTACATACCAGTGAATGGGCTTTTGGTTTTCTATATATAGGTATATATGTATTACATTTGCCCAGAAACTGATCTAAATGGAATTATGTTTTAAGTGCCATGTCATACTTGCATTTCATTTTAGTATATGCATTAGTATGTGTATGCATAATATTGTATGACGCTGTGGAGGCCAGGTAAGCTTCAGGTGAGTTCTGTAGGATGATAGTGGTTGCATTGTTTATGGTTATGCGTAGATGCATTTAGAGCTCATTATCCTGCACCCCGGTGTTAGTGCTCCCGCCCAAGGCCAGGGCACAGCCTTCACATGATCGTTCACCTCCCGCACCGCACGCTTACCTTGGATCCAAGTTTGGTGCCAGCCTGTCGTACATACCACATTAGGTGGTTCCGACTCGTAGGTGACCCATAATTCATCACACAACCTTCATGTGATCGTAGCACTTGAGCGTACTTATTTACACCTAGCATGTCGTACAGACCACAATAGGTGGTTCCGACTCATGTGTAGGAATTGGTTTATGAGCTATAGGTTCAACCGTACAGGTCACGTCAGGTGACTCCGGCTGATATATCATTTTATATTGATTCACATCACCTGGCTTATATATTTATTATTAAGACACTTGACATGGCACATACTTTGGTTTTCATTGCTCTCAAGCCTGATTTATATTTATGTATGTATTATTATTTACTGGGAAACTATACTGGTTTTATGGTGAGGGGTTTATTATTTTTGGAAAGAGAAATGGTTTTAAAAAGCTTTGTTTTTGCCCACTCACGTTTTCTGTTTTGCGCCCCTCTAGGTTCTAGCTAGATGTTCTTGTTGGTGGCTTACGAGGACTCTATGGCGGTTCTGACATACTTCAAATAATGTAGGAATTCCTTTCATGTCTTGTATAATTAATATTTAGCTGGCTGGACTGCATCTAGGTTACCTACGCTATGAAAATGTGTATCTACACTTTAAATACCTCCATGTGCACTTATTTATTTATCTAGTGTAAGTTAGCTAGCTAGTTTGGTTTTTATTTTCTCGCATTTTAATATGACTATCACTTCCGCACTACGCACATGGCTACGTCATTCTCATGTGACGGCCAACACGCCTCGATTTAGGTCGGGGTGTGTCAAAAGCTAATTGAAATCTCTGTGTTTTCCGGCAATTAGAACTCCCTGGGTATGGCATAAGTTGCTTTTGTATTATAATTAGCACGATGCATGAATCGTGGTTCTGACGATGATTTTCGAAATTTACCCCAATTGTATTCTCTCATTTTCCGCATTAGACATCCTTGTGTTTGTGTTCATACCAACAGTAGTACTGGAGTGTTTTAAAATCACTGTTAAGGTGCTCTGTACAAGGCCACAGGTTTAATGTGATAGACAGATATCTACATAAACAGTCCACAACTAAGTTTTATTAGAAGTAGCTAGCCGTGTTTTTCTTGTTATCAGCAATTCAGATTGCAGTTATTATATAATTGCTTTGTCATTATCTTAGCATAACGATAATTGCTTTATTCATATTTATCCGTGGAAAAAATTAAGAACATACAGAAAACTTTACAATATAAAAAGGATTTCCTTACCAAACATTTATCACTTCAGATGTCATGAGGTTATTTTATATGCTTCTAAGAAAAGCAGAACACAATCTTATTATAACAAAAGCAGTTTTACAAACGCCCAAACAGGTCCTAGAAGCAAGAAGATTGTATCACATAATTTTTATGGGTTCTTTTGATATGATTTTTTTAATCTGAATTATTCATTTAGTTTCTGAGATCTTTTATCAAATCTCCAAATTGACTTATAATGTAATGCTTGAAACAGATGTTGTAAATCAATTTTGGTGGAGGAGCTGTTCTGCAGCCTGAGGAAGAACAGAGCAATGTTTTTGAAATAAGGTCTGACCGTAACTTTTCTATAAAATTTCGCAATTTTTGAGTTTTAATCCATTCAAATTGGTTTGTTAAGTAGGAATAAAAATGCTAATTAATTAAAAATTAGTAATTTGCTCAGGAACTAATTACTAACCAAATTCAAATCTGCCCATATTAATCTATTAAGTAGGTTACCTATTGATTTTTTTTTTTTTTGGGATTTTGTGTACAAAGTGCTGTGTAGGAACCAACAATGCGGAGGCCAAATATGATTGGTTGCACTTGAACAAGGTTTGTTTCTCGATTCACATTCATTAGTTAGATTATTAATGTGATTCTATAAAGGTTTTCAATATGATTTTGTAAGTTCCCTTGATTAGAGAAGAAAAATTAATAAATCACAAGAAATGGAGCAATTGGAAACATGGCTGCAAGTGATAAGCTATGTAACATCCCACATTGACCAACGAAGAAGGGGTGATGTGCCTTATATGTACATGCCCACCTCCATATAGCATGAGACTTTTTGGGAGCTCACTGGCTTCGGGTTCCATCAGAACTCCGAAGTTAAGCGAGTTCGGGCAAGGGCATTCCTAGGATGGGTGATTCACTGGGAAGTTCTCGTGTGAATTCCCAGAAACAAAACCGTGAGGGCGTGGCCAGGGCCCAAAGCGGACAATATCGTGCTACGGCAGAGCCGAGACTGAGATGCGATAGAATGGTATCAGAGCCACTCTGCTGTGTGGTGCGAGTGTGCCGACGAGGACATCGGTCCCCTAAGGGGGTGGATTGTAACATCCCACATCGACCAACGGAGAGGGGGTGATGTGCCTTATATGTACATGCCCACCTCCATATAGCACGAGGCCTTTTGGGAGCTCACTGGTTTGGGGTTCTATCGAAACTTCGAAGTTAAGCGAGTTCGGGCGAGAGCATTCCCAGGATGGGTGACCCACTGGGAAGTTCTCATATGAGTTCCCAGAAACAAAACCGTGAAGGCGTGGCCAGGGCCCAAAGCAAACAATGACATGCTACGGCGGAGCCGAGACTGGGATGTGATAGAATAACTAGGGTTTTTGGTTGGATTATCATTTTCTTTCTAAGCTATACCAGCCTTCGAACCCGAAACCCTAAGGGTCAAATGCTAACACACTTTACCACAAGGTTTGCAGAACCCCCGAATACTTTTGTGACGTTACTTTTTGATCATCAAGAAATCTTGTTAGCTAATCTTCAAGTTCAACCTTTCTACATTTGGCCTGAGATGACAAGGGAATTGTGTACTCTTTCGGCATAATTCTTCATTTTTGAAATTGTTTGACTCTTTGATATTTTAGTCCACATTGGCTTTGTTCATACCCTTAGTTTCACCTCCTGGTATTAAAGGTATTTTAGTCAATCTTGAGTCACTCGTCCGTTCCTCATACCATTTCTGATGTTGATAGAATATCCAGGAGGACCACTTAGACATCGAAATTGTCAATTGAGGTCAGTAGTCCTTGAATCACCCAATCAACACCTTTTTGAGCGAATCGTCACCATTGGTGATTTAATATTCTTGGAGCTACCTTGTAACACATTTTTGTAAATTTGGGTCAAGGAAAAAGTTATGTTTTCATTTGTCAGTTTTCATTAGATTATCGTTTAAGTTGAGTTAGCGTTCAACCATTTCAATCCCTATCACATGATCAAGTCAGATACTTAGACGCATTTAAGCATCGAAACCGTATATTCATTCCAAATATCTTGTACTCTAGTTTTGATGAACTTGTTTTGACTCTTAAATTCTTGAGTGTTTTTTTAGCCTTCTCGACATGGTTTCTCACTCAAACAATGAGAATTCACAATCGATCGTTTCGACAGATGAGTGCATTTGAAGCATAATCTTCTCGTGAGCCTACCAAAATTTTCACGAAGAGTTTCATGCGGTCTTGAGGATTTTGAGCAGTAGTTCAACATGGTATTGGCGACAGTATAAATGTACGTTTTGAGCTTGGCGATTGTAGCGTCAATTTCCAGTATAGCTTGAGACTGCAACTGTCATTTGAAGGATGTCGTCAGAGTTATGGTTTCCCTACTTCAGGTTTTCAGACCATATACCCTCGATTTGGTGAGCGATCATTGTGGTTATCCATGAAGGAATTGTTTTATGACAAATGTTCATCTCTACACATATTTCGACTACTTCACTCCAGGATTCTATTGTTTGTGTGCACGTGGATGTCGATTCAACCCTAGCATCTTTGATTGCTTCGCTTGGAGTAGTGAGGCAGCGCGATTGAGGAGTAGATCGGACGATTGATTCACTTCTCACTATGGAGAAAAATGGTATTTTGGTATCCTTGGGAACTTCTCGAGACAACGATGAGTTAGCGGTATTACAGGCTGCAAACTGTAATATCGATGGCTTATTTGTTGGGTTCACTAAGCAAGTAGGCAAGTCGGCTAGTCTACAACAATAGTTGCTAATTAGTGATGGTTGGGATCCGATTGATAACACACACACATACACTCATTCTCAAAGTACGTGACATGACAAATACTCGGCAACGCCCATTTTCATTTTTGGTGTTGACTTTTCGTGCAAATATTTTAAACTATATTACTTTAATATATGTGTTTCTGTCATTACAAATTTTTGGTGAGTTACTTCCATTTTCGATTTTTTTTAACTCCATACAAGTATTTTAATCGTATGTTTCTACATATCCATTTTTTCGTTATTTTATTATATGTATATATTTTTGACCTTATGTTGTTGCGTAGTGTTGGAGATATGCCCTGAAAGTCAATCTTTGGAAGAAACCTTTCAGGACAATGTCTATATGTATACATATCTCTTATACATCAAAAAGGCAAAGTCACTTATTAGGACTATCTCAATAAACGATATACGTCTTAAATGGTGAATCCATGGACAATGGATCGATGGAAGAAGTAATCTAATGATGTTAGATTGAAGAGACCTTCTTCACATAACCATAATGTTCAAAAGGTTCCTGGTCATAGGATTGTCAGAGGGACACTGACAGTACGTAGGCCAGTACATACTATGTCCCCTTCCAATGGGAAGGATGGCAAGTCTCATGCCATTCGTGTAGTGACACTAAGACAAGT
>JADOBS010301942.1:0-12972 GCA_015708375.1 Cydonia oblonga
AAAAAAAAAACAAAAGGCAGAGAGACGATAGTGCAAGGAAGAGGTATGAGGTAGTTAAAACCCTACCCAAAATTTAAGTTTGGGAGTAAAAAAAAAAAAAAAAAAATCCCCTGAGGCACGCCTAGGCGGCTCCGGCGACGCCTTCCGCCCACTCCCTCAAAACAGAGGCGGCAACCCTCAAGCCCAGTCTCACAGAACGCCTAGGCGAGCCTTAAAACATACAGGATCCACTAGATTAGACAGAGTAATTGTCTCACGACCAGAAATTCACAAGGAATTCTATATCAATGCAAGTTTCTCGAAGTGGCACACAAGCATGGAAAAGGGTCACCTCTTACCATGAAATCCTCATTTTTAAATTCCAAATCAACAATTCAAGTGCATACGTAAATGGAAATTACAGCCGTTTCATCAGGCATAAAATAGAAAAGCAAGACGTATATCATAACTTCAGTGATCCATAATATTAACATTAACAATGTTATCAAACCTTAAGTGGCCTTTGCTGGCAATAGATGCATCAGGCTTTCGAGTCCCATTTCTTGCAGCTTCTTGCTGTTCGAAAGCCTTGGACTCAAAGTACTCAAGCCAAGCAGCAGCATCCTGCAGTGTTTGGTAAAACATGTTAGATTAGTTAATCCTCAGAGGAGGTAAAGAGTTTAAGAAAAAAGGTGGGCTAAAACAAGATGAGGATATACTTGTGTTCGTAAGTCATCTGGGCCAAGCTTTGCTCGCAGAATTTGCAAAGTTGTCTGCTCATGCTGAACGCTTAAAGGGTAAGCTTCCATCAAAGACAGAGCAATTGCAATAGCATGGTAACTTGCGGCTGTCTGGAGAGATTTAACATTAAAGGCTTTTTAGCTAAAATGGTCCCTAAGATTTGCATAACTCATCACTTTGGTCCTTGAGATTTGAAATTAATAGAAGTGATCCTTGAGCTTGTCCACCATCAATCATTTTGGTCCTTCCATGAAAATTATATTAAATAAGGACCAAAATGACAAAAATACCCTCAATTTAATAAACAATGGGCCAAATGATTTGACACAAATTGTGGGTATTTTTGTCATTTTAGCCTTATTTAATGGAGAATTTTCATGGAAGGATCAAAATGATTGATGGTGGACAAACTCAGGGACTACTTCTATTAATTTCAAATCTCAGGGACCAAAGTGAGGAGTTATGCAAATCTCAAGGACCATTTTGGCTAAAAAGCCAACATTAAAATGGTTAAATTCTCAAATATACAAAAATAAATAATTTAAACTTTATTAAATCAAATTTTCAGTGGTACATCTTTGAACGTGTTACATGTGAAGTTTCACTGGTTGTCTACTTGTTAGAAATCGAGTCCTCATTTTTTCGTCTAACTGTTTAATCCCCAGCATCTGACCTCACATATTGTGAAAGCTTAGAAGCTTTAGGACAAATAAATTAAACAACAAATAAGTGAACGAATACACAACCTGAATATGGTCCGGGCCGAGTAATCTTTGATTGCACTTCAAAGCTTTGTGTAGATATCTGAGGGCAACATGCACATTTCCCAGGCCTTCCTCCATCATAGCCACATTGATATATGTAGCAGCAGTGTTTGGATGAGATGGTCCACATGTGAGATGCAAAAGATACAAGGCACGCTTTACATACCTGAACAGCAAAAATTGTGAGCTTATACAAAACGTGTATACTAATGAATGAACAGACTATGCAGCATGCAGCAATGACTCGTGACTAATTTATCTCCCTGTTTTCTTTGCCTTTAAATGGAAAAAAAAAACATCAAGAACGAAAAAGAAAAGGGACAAAGCAGGTTATCTGCTCCAGTAACTAGCTCCATATGTTGGATCCATGAAACACAAACGGCGAACAGCTTGCATCCATAAGATCGTGAGAGCAACACATTCACGTCATCACTATGAAAAATATTCCCCTAAACACATAAACTGTGATGTTATATACATAGAGATCCCTTTGAACAAGGAAAAAGCATACTTGAGAGCCAGCTCCGTATGTTGAAGTCTGTAATAGAACACAGCAAGATCCCCATAACTCTTCATGGTGTCTGGATGGTCAAGCCCTAATTCTCTCTCGTTGATATCCAAGGCCTTTTGCTGATAAATTGTAGCCTGTAATGGGAGCACATCATTGGTCATCCACATAAAACCTTTACCAAAGAAAGACAAGCTTTCAATATTTTGCCCACTTTTGCACATTCCGTTCCACCTTTAACAATTGAAATATGAAACCAGATGTAGCCAATCCCTCAATTTAAACTCTATGATGATCCAGAAAGTAACACTTATATGATGTCAGATATGTCCCAGAAATGCCAAAACAAAAGGGATGGCAGCAGACCTGATTAAAGTCTCCAGTGTGATATAAAACTACAGCAAGGAGGCTGTAAGCTCCGGCTGTCATTCGATGGTATGGACCACAAACTGCTACCAGCTTTGCAAGCGCCTGCAAATGCCAAAGTTCAGCCTGTAACCAACTAGAATACCAATATAAAAAGGTGAAAGAATTTCTTCTAGCAACAGTCTGCATACCTTAGTGCCAAATGCAACTGCATCTTCAAGTTTTCCCTTATCTAAAGCTGTTTTTGATGATTCTAAGAGTTGCCTACCATCTGCCGAAGAGCAAGCAGCTTGCTGAAAATATCAGAAGAAAAGGTTAAATTACAAAAGATGTCATCACTCTTACCACTTCTACAAATCAAAAGAAAGGAAAACAGATGTTCCTAATGCCAATCGTCACCTTATGCACCGGGACTAGGCTGACAATATCTGAACTTTGGAACGGATTTGGAGAATCCATATCAAAATCCCTTGGAACCATTTCAATACCCACCTAATTGGGGGGTGGGGTGGGAGTTGAGGGTAGGGGGAAGAGAAAGCAAAATGTCAGTGGAATTTAAAATTATGGTATATAATAAAAGTTAGTGTAAATTTACGAAGACAGTACTTAAGAATGTGGGCCATCTCCAGAATCTAATATGCATTGTCATGATATATACCTTGTGACATAATCCACGCAGAATTGCAAATCTCCTCACATCTTCATAGTTGAAGCTGTTAAGATCCCATCCGTATCTCTTTCGCAAGAATACCTCCAGCCACTTCCACACAAGAGAATGAACACTGCAAGACCTATTTAATTCTTCATTATCTGAAACGCCCAGCATAAGATTTAATGCAGCAGCAATTGATACAGCCATCTTCTCAGTGTTACCAACGGCGGCAATCACTGCCTGAAGTATGTGCTTAAAAGCTCGCACTATCATTTCATGAATGCAAAGGGACTGCACATGGGATAGCTTCTCCGAAAGCTTGACCTGTAAAGAAAGAAAAGGCATTTTGTTCAATATGATAACCTGTTTAAGCCGCATTCCCCACATCATATCTACACAGCATTACAAAATCTTCTGAGAGTTTCAGTTTGGAGATGAGAGGCAGTGCAAGTTAATATTTTCTATCAGTAAAGTGATTAAAGAAGATTAGAGCTTTGATGCCTTGTAAATAACAGTAACAGGTTAACACTGTCTAACAGTCACCAATGCATAATAAAGGGAGTGATAGCTTGAGATCTTCTGAAAATTGCCATGATCTTGGTTCTTTTTTGTTCCTTCTATTTCATACTTCAAAGCCACATAAACAAATACCTCCACAAATCTGACTACAGAATAAAGTTAATGAAGTTCAGAAGGGGCACAAATACCCAGCAAAGTTGAGGACACAAAAGAAATTGGTTCTTAGGTAGATGAATAATATGTGTAAAAAATGAAAGTTAGAAGCAAACTTACAACATGCCCCAGAGAGCGCATCTGAAGACCTCTAGTATGCATGAAATCAGTCAAGGTCCGACCATCAACTGGTGAAAGTTCCAAGGAACCAAAATCTGCTACCTGCATTATACGAAAAATTTATAGAAACAAGAATCACCATAACAATACTTCCATGAAAAAGGTAATGAGCTTTAAGAATAAAAATGTTTACCAGTTTGGGAAGAGCAACTTCAGAGTAGTACTTCTGAGACAAGTCGAGCAGTTCTTGCAGAGACTGTCAAGCACACAATACATTAGTACACAATGTGAAGTGCAAATAAGTAAATCTAAAGCCTCTAGTGACACCTATAATGCATTACCTTGCAGTGAAGTCCAGTTTCTGAATCTTTTAGTCGAGCAAAGGCAGCATCAGACAATATCTCTGTCAGAACATGCACATTTTCTTTGGCATTAGTCTCAAGCTTTGATTCCACAGAAGGGTATATAGTATTTCCAGCTTCCGCAACACCACCATCTGCATGAGATTTTGAGCTTTTAGATTGCAGCTTGGTACTGCATCCATCTGATTTTTTCTTGCTGTTCTTAAGGGATTTAAGAGGCGTCCCAAGTCCCTCCACCTTCATATCATTTTTACCCTTCTCGTTCGACGGTTTCTTATCTTTGTCTGCATTTTTTTGGTCTTGCAAGTGTTGTATCCAGCAAGCTCCTAGTTCCCATCTCACAAAATTATCAGAATCTAGCTCCTCTTTCTCAAGCTTAGCAAGACTTTCTTCCAACACCCCCTCAATAAAAACACACGAGGCCGAAAGATCTTCGTGTTCCAGAGTTTGCATATGTGATGCCGGTTTATTCTGCTCTGAAGGTATTGTCTTATGAAGTAGTAATCTTAAACTGCAAAGAACAAGGCACTAGTTAGGCTCTTATATTGCAAACTCCATGACAAAAGGTTGGTAGCTTTACATAATACTCACTGACACATTATTGCGTACCTATTGATATTAAGGGCATTGGCACCACCTTCGGGTTGATCAACAAATACAATGCTCTGAGATGGAGAACCGACTTTCTTATTTTCCTTACCCTCAACCTTGACAACTGCAATGTAACCACAATATCTGACATTGACAACACCAAGAGTGTTGACATCCTGCACACATAATTTAACAAGAATCACCTCAACTGCGCCAAAGTTACGAAATAATTGCATGAGGTAGAGACAAAGATTACTGATCAACAATACTATTTCAGAAATAACTTACGTGGGCAGCAGTATTTTCATCTGCAGTGATCCCTTTCAGAAGGTTTCGTTGTGCTAGATTTGCTTTATCCACTCCAGTTGCTTGAATTCCATCAATTTTAGTATCTACCTTACAGCTTGCATTAGTAACATCTTTCATAACTGTGACATTCAAGTCCCCTACACTCTCAGAGTAAAGAATCTCACTGTTTGGAACTGAACAAGTCAATTCCGGTTTTCCCATTACATGCTGCACAGCATTAATGGCTCTACAAATGGAAACATCGACGAATAGGCTGTGAAGAAGGAATGCCTTCCTATCACGAATCTGCCTCTCCTCGGCTGTCTTGCAAGGCATGGATGCAATATGCCAAAACTCATTAGCCCAGGGGATTAGATCAAATTTCCCATCTCTTCCTAGACCACCTCCATTTCCGCCCCAAGTTTCATCCTCCACGGGGAGAGCAGGGAAAACTGAAGGCGACTGAGCTGAAACAGGCGGTACGAGCCACGTGTTTGCTCTAAACCCATAAGGAAGATTCCCAAACTGCAAAATATCAAAGAAAACAAATTATCAAATACAGAAATGGTAACACAAACTCATACAAGAAAGCATAATGAATGATCCTATACCTTATTCCGTTCCGAAAATGCTTTCAAGAGCTCATCATAAGCCTGAAATATGAGAAATTAAATATACACAAAATCAGTACAAAAATAAAAAGCTAGAATAAATTAAAATCACTACAGAAACTCAAAAGCTTTAGTAACATTGTCAAAGGCTCTGCTAAGCTGCCGTAGCAAATCGACGAGGTTGTGACACAGAATCCGCTGCTTCCCTACGCTATAAAACCCCTTTCGGCAAGCTTCAACGAGAACCACCTTCCCATTGCAAAGCTTCACCTGAAAAATTGCCAATATAACAATGTATTTCGATGATCAGACCGATAAATAAATAAATAAATTGTCTTTGTGTGCGTGTGGACTGTGCAGAAGAAGGTCTTACTTCAAGAGAAAAAAGGTGATCATCCACCTCAATCTCATCGACTTGCCGTTTCGCCGCCCTTCGAACAACTGCCAAATTAATACCATTTACACACAATTTTTGCAAATTTTCAAAATTTCTGCCTCTAAATACTCAAATAAATACGTCAATTATGCAAAAATACGTATATACGTAGAGAGAATGAGAGGGAGGAGAAAGAGTACATTGCAAAGGGGGTGTGAGGTGGGAGAGAGAGAAGAAGTCGTAGAAAGAACCAAGCTTGAGGCAGGAGTGGCTCATTTCGGTCTCGGAGTCCACCTCCACGTCTCGCTTATCGGTTCCAGTAGAAACTTGAGACTTGGTGGCGTTGGCTGCGGCGGCCGTGGCGTTGGATTTCTTGAAGCTCTTATCCTGCGCACCCGGAGCATTTTTACCAGAGCCAGTCGAAGAAGCATCGAGCTTAGGGCTTTGGTCCTTCGCCGGCAAAGACGACGCTCCGAAGCTCGTCGTGCATGCAACGATGTCGAGCACTCGTCTAACGTGCGCCGTGGCGCGCTGTTCATCGTAGTCCTCTGAGAAAAACAGAGCACAGTGAGAAATTTGACGGAGGAAGAAGACGAAGCACAATACGACGACGTTGAGACACTCTGGCCCAATGGGCCCTCAACGGTCCAATTCATGCGGCCCATAAAGATGGATCATTAAAGGTAATACAAACGACGTCGGATGCTTTTTGAATATACCTTCGACCAACGTCAGAACGCATGGCTTGAGTGCGGAGACGTCCACCCCGTCCTTTAATCGATGCCCTCTTACCTGTCATGAACGACAATAACATTATGGTCGTTTAATTTCCTTGTCAAACAAAAGGGCAAAATCAAAATTTTGAAATAATAAAAATGAGAAAAAGAAGAAGAAATAATGTGGGTAATGGAATTTACCTCATGAGATAGTGAAAAATTCGTAATACTACAAGTTTCTATATTTACTGATAATAGCTGACGAACATCAATAATCCTATCCGTCGATATTCCCTGTTTAAAATCATATTGTTATTTCACATAAGTAAATCAACTTATGTATAAAATATGTAATCAGTAAATATAGTACATGCCGCATCAATCCATAAAAAGTAATATAACTTTGTCTTTGAACACTTTACATTATGGACCTCAAAAACTAACTTCAATCCTGGGAAAGTAGGTCAAGGTGTTTAGTTTGGAGACTTAGCAGTTAGAAAATATTCGAATCCAACCAATGAACAAATTTAAGCATACGAAACATATGATCTTACACTCAGTGTTTACGATATCAGCGAAATTGTCGATATTTTCGTCGATATCTGAAAAATCAATGATCAATATGGAAAGGAGGGTGAAATGAAAACTTCATCCTTTATCATTAAGATATAAGAAAAATCAATGAACATCGATGATATTTTTCACCACAGAAAATTTGCTAGAACCCATTGCAAATGGTTCCAGCAAATTTCAAACTTTTGAATTTTTTTTTTTTTTTTTTTGAGAATTTTTTCTCTAATTTTGACGAGTTGAGATACCTATCCCATTAAAAAAATCATAATTTCCATTTATGGCAACCAATATCGATATATTCATCGATATTTCTATAAATTTGTATATGATATTTTAAACACTACTTAAAACTTAAACTAGGATAATTCAACCACGGCAAGAAACCTTCAAAAGTCTGCCCATGTGAATTAGAAGCAACACAAACAAAACGTGGTTATCTTCCAAAGAGTACAAGTAACAAGAAAGACAGAAAGATTTAGGAGTTTATCCAGTTTTTTTCTAAATTAAAAAAAAATATAATCCAACAACCTTCAAAACGACACTGCTTTCATCAGGAAGTTTCACGGTGATGTCCATAACAACAGGAAGAACTGCAAAGACAGAAAAAACGACGCAAGAGATTTATTAGTTATCTCAATTGGTGCTTAGGTGATCGAATTTAACAATTTGAATAAGAAATATAAAATAATGATAAACACCCTTCTCTTCTTTCTTCTTCTTGTCTCCCTTTCCCTTTCCACGGCTGTTTCTTGGCGCCATTTTTGCAGCTTGTGCTTGAATGAATGAGCTTAAGCTTGAATTTGCTTAATTACCCTCCTAAACATATATATGAAGAAATTTAATTCATTAAATCTTCGTTAATAAGATTGTAAAAAACTAGGATAAAGTTTAAGGCAATACTAACCACAAATTAGTAATCCATAAACTCATAAAGTTAGCACAAAAATATATAGCTAAAGTGAAGATTAAGTGAAAAATATGTAATTAAAGAAAACACTGAAAACTTTCAACGTTTGTAGGACTTGAACATTTACCAAGTATTTGGAAAGAAAGAGGAGGACTTTTTTTTTTCTGTGTTGAAAACAAGGAGCTTGTTGCACGAATTAATAAGCATGCATGTAGAAAACCATAATTAAGATAATAATTAAGCAGAAGAAGATATGGAGGAAAGCTCGCTCTTTCTTTCTCTCTCTATATCTGTTTCTCTCTCTAAGTTTGGAGCTTGAGAGTTTTGGATAACGAGGAGAGGAAGAAGAACAATGGAAGATAATGGGGAAATGAAGGAGGAAAAATAGAAGATATGGAGAGAGATGGGTGTGATAAGGAAGGAAGGGTGGAGATTTAACAGTCAGAAGAATGTATTTGGCATTTTACTACAGTTTTCTGGCTTATACAGAAACAATTATCAATTTGTATCAATTCGTTTTGTGGGATATGTATTTTTATTTTCGGTTTTTCTTTTCTAACGATGCGATATTTTAATTTAGGGTTAACAATAAGGTGAGGATGGAGAATTCGAACTTCAGTGCAAAAGAGGATTCTCGATTAACTTGATCACATAGCAGCCTATGTTTCGTTCTTTTCATTTGATATGATGATGTTCGATTCTAAAGCATAGAGATTTAACTAAACACGAGCAATAAGCCATATATATTTCATAATAATTAGGTATAAACTCGTCACCCAAGCGGATTTGCATTTTCATTTTCTTTTTAATTCAACTAATTTTACTCACTTAATTTTTTTTTTTTTGTCAAATAATAGATTAAATGTTAAATTAGCTACCGACGGGAACAAACTTACGCCATCATGCAAGAGCTAAACACTTTCTCACTACTGTGGTAAAGAGGCACTTACAAAAGAAAACTTTTTTTTTTCCCTTGCTAACTTAATTTTAATAAGGTGTAAATTATTACTGTTATCATTATATTAAGTTATATCTATAATGGGAAAGGGTTGGCAACTATTTGGATGTTTATGCTGCACTTTGTAACGTAGGGCAAAATCTGGGGCCCAGTGCAATGATGGGTCCACTCAGAGTTGGATACCATGCAAGTAAATCAGAAAATCAGAGCCGTTGAAAAATAATTTGATCAAAAATTTATAGAGACTTACTTATCATGAAATTGGAATGATTGTCTTGAACTGGGGAACGAGAATGTTTAAGTACTTCGAAATGTGTCTCTTGATGGGTTAAGTACTTTGAAGCGTCCAGAGGGGTTACACTACCTTTTGTTTAGTGCAAATTGATGGACAGATTGGTCAAATGATCAAATTAAATCGGTCAAAGTTAGATTTGAGGAAGTAAATAATTAACAATTTGTCCCCTATGGAGTTGTAATATTAGGGGGTAAGAGTATTTTTCCTTATTGCTTGTATTATAAAATTGACAAGGAGAACGCCAAAACGCCATTTGGTAATCCTTTCGTTTTGAGTTTATAGCTTTTACTATTTTATTAATGATAGAGTGTAAATACGATGGTATAAAAAAAGTGCATGAGCAATGGTTGGAAGGAAGTAAAAGAAATGTACATGAAAGATTACACCAACCGAAAACTAAAACAAATTTTATTAGGTTTTGTTTCCTACATTATCCTTCATTTCCTTCATCTATTCTTCTTTGATATTCGTTCTTTCATATACATTATCTTTATCTCCATCAAAAGAAAACTAAAGATGAAATCATATCAAACAAACCCTAAAAGAGTTCAATGCCCTTTTGAAACCATTACGTATGAGAGAAATAATGGATGATAATCAGGTATATATGGGAGAACTAAAGGAATTGAAAAGGGCAAAGAGAGGTAGCGGGAGGGAGGAGGGAGATTTAAGAAGAGATTATGTGAATATTAACAATTGAAAGTTAAGACAACCTTGCTTGGTTTTTAGTTTTTATTTTGTGAGTCAATTCATACACAATTTTTTTTATCATCATTCACTAATCGTTATTCATTCTCTTGACCCAAAAAGAAAAATGTTTTTCATTCTCATTTTCTCCCATTTACTTTTTCTGTATCTCTATCACAAAAACTAAAATTAAAAGCGAACTTGGTATCAAACGGACATTCAGTTTATTTTTTATTTTTCATTTTATTTATTTGTTTACTTTTTGTGTACTTTTTCATTCCCTTCTTTTATAACGAAAAAAAATTTATTTAGAAAATGGTACTATCAAACCAACCCTAAAAATGTTTTAAGGATGGAGATAAAAAGTAAAAAATAAAAGTAATGACATGATAAAAGAAAAACAAGTGAGGATGTGAAGGTAAAAAAATCACACATTAGTGAACGGAGAAACTTTGCAAGGGCTTAAGGTTGGGCTACTCCCCATAGCCAATTCGTTTTATGGTGAAATATCAACTTTCTTCACAGTATCATAGCTAAGTTGGCCCCAAGTGTGAAGCCCAACGGTCACACGTGCTCTACGTTATCTAATTTGTGTTATTCATGTATTTGGCTTGAACATTCACCACACATGAGGAGGTGTGTGAGGATGTAAAAGTAAAAAATCTCACATCAGTGAAATGAGAAATCTTGCAAAGGCTTGAGGTTCAAGTACTCCCCATAGCCAATTCATTTTATGATGGAACCTCCACTTCTTCAAAACAAAGGATCAAATCATTTATAGTCTTTAGGTTAAAGAAAAAGGGAAAGGGATCCTCTCCGGATCACTTCCACCTAATCCTACAAGTCCACAAATCCGGACCTTTGAAATTTGATCGAACGACCCATAAAAAGTTATAATAACTTTAGTCGTTGAATCAAATTTCAATGGTCTAGATTTATGATCCTGATGGATTAGGTGGAAGAGATCCGGAGAGGATCTCTTTCCAAGAAAAAGGACCAAAATAGTTCACACATAACCAGATTTATAAAAGTAGAGAATAATGCATAGCCTAGAATCTCATGCATTGAATCCGACATGCATATATGAATGAATGTCTGCTTTTTGTTGGTGACGGTCAAAATCAAATTAATATGTAAGTTCTATACATTTCAGGGCGATGAATTCATGCACAACCAACACAGTAATCTGGGATGAGGATCCCATGCAAATGGTGGGGATCCTATGGATCCTCACATTCTAGCCGTTCATCGTATATCGTGCAATCAGATTTCGTCAGGTACTATTTGTGTTTAATTTTAAATAATAAAATTCAAATAATTATGACCGTACGATATACGATGAACGGTTAGAATGTGAGGATCCCTAAGATCTCCACCATTTGGATCTAGATGGGATCCTCATCCAGTAATTTGGTCTGCATCGTGATCCTTGGATTTCAAATTATTAATCTGTGTCATATTGTTTTCCATAATTCGTGTAAAAACAAAGCCATATTGGCAACTTCAATCTACAAGACTCTAATGCATCATCTTTACGTGTATTCGTGTACCATGTGGATGGATTAGCCACCACTCCACCATCATTGTCCTTGAGAATGATGCTTCCAAGACCTTTGAATTGTTTGATCGTTACATTTGGATTTTTTTTTTTTTTTTTTGGATATTACAGTTGCACTGTTTCGTAATTTTGTTAATTTATATGGTATATAAAATTATTGAGCAACGTGGTCAATATTTTATGGACTTAAACTATAGTATAATAATTAAACACACATATCATATAGTATTAGAAGATTGATAACATCACGTGATAGTGTAGAAAATTCACAATTAAGTCCTCATATTTAGCCACTAAGGTATGAGATTTAAATTCAACATTTTGAAATAACAAACGTATTAAATCAAGGCTTTTAATATTAAACTTCGAGGGAAAAATAATCAAACAAAATCATTAATCTAATTGACAAATTGCATATAAGTAGATTATTTTTTGTAGTATATTTTTCCCATAATTGTCACCGTTCATTGCGCCTAAATCAGAAACTCCTTATAGTTGACATTCATCAGCAGATGAAGCAAAACAACAAAGTTTGGTGACCCACACGAATGAAAAAGATTTGGAATTGTTGTTGCTTATTGCACTGCATGACACGCTTCCATTCCATGTTGTGTTGGCCTAATTCTCTTCATTGTTTGCACGGTTCATAATTTTCCAGCATTATTTGTTGTTATCACGAAATTTGTAAACGAACCACCTGCTTTACTTTCCTTATACCTACTAATCATTTTCCGCAAGATTTGGACGTCTTTTTTCTAACAAGGTTTAGGAAAGATTAGTACAGTATTTGACAAGCTAATTTGTTCAATATATATCACTACAAGAAAAATGGGCTAAGAACACAATTGATTTGTGCCCTTCTCATTTTCATTGAGCACCAATACATATTTGTGCGTTTTAAATTCCATTGAACACCAAAATTTCTCAAATGTGCCCTCTAATAAGAAAGCACATTGGTTTGTGTCGGGTATTTGTGCCTACTAAATTTTGGCTACAAAACTTTGTGTCCAACTTGCACATAAGAGATGGAAACTTTTTTATTAATTTACAAACACACAATAAAGGCTTTTGTGCCCTCTAATTTAATATATATAAATAAATAAATAATTGTTTTTGTGTCCTTTATGACACACCCCGACCAAGTCAAGGCGTGCTGGCCGTCACGTGGAAGTGACGTAGCCAAGTGCACAGTGCGGAAGCATAACATAAATATATAATAGTCAAACTCATAAAATAATAAGTGTCAGC
>JADOBS010301943.1:0-12974 GCA_015708375.1 Cydonia oblonga
GTATGGCTATAAAATCCTCCTTTTTTTTTTTTTTTTTGCATTGAGAATTATTCACAGTTATCGCACATGATTAGAGTGGTGAAGTTTAATAAAATTCTAGCAATCTAATTATGTCACAACATCTATTCATAAAAACATGTTGTGGCTATGTTAAACATGTCGGACTATTGTGCTCATGCTAATTCCATCTGTTTTTTAATCTTTAAGTCTGAATGATTGGAATCATCGATTTGTTAATATTCAATATATACTGCGGGATGCATACTTGGAGATGAAGCGCAAAGTATTCTAGAATGAGAACTCAATTTGGATCTTCATTAATCTCATCAAATTAATTTTTGTAATCACATAGAATTAGTCCTTGAACTTGTTAACTACGCCATGTTCTTTATAAAGTTAACCAACCAACTGTCACTTATATGCTTATTTAAATGAGAAACCCCAGAACCCTTGTTGATGCTACCATCACGGACTCACGGACGGTGCACCGCAGAATAATATAATTCCTTTTTTTTTTTTCAAACTCTAGTAATATATAGTTTTTTTATTCTTTAATCGTTGAACTCTGAATGAACAGAGAGGCCAGCTTGAACAAAAGTCATCCGTAATCATTCGCAGGGCAGCTCATCACAAAACCCTAGATACATATCACCGTTTCCACACCGCGTGGATATAGCGTGTTCTAATTACTACCAATCGTGCATGCAAACCTAGTTCTTATTATTTAAAAATTCCACGACTCTGATGAACCTTCCAAACATATTTAATGAATACAAAAGAAATAGTGAAAATCCTCATTGATTGTGAGCAAGCTGCAGGGAATGGAGCTCCATAAGCTTCTCTGCATCGGGTTTCAGGAGTACGAGGGCTCACTCACCGTCCTTGACTTTTTGTATATTTCAGGTCTGTCTTAACTTTGCTTCAACTTTTCTATTCCAATTACTTTGTGAAATCTACAGTAGGGTGTTTTTTTAATACAACATAAAATGAATGGTGAGATTTTAAGAACCAGATTATCATATACCGTCTTCACCTTTCATCTATTCTGTTAATAGTCATATAGAATTGTAGCCACACTCCTAACATTATTAATAGCATTGGATTCTAGAAGAATTCTTAGGGCTAGTTTAGGAAAATTCCAAATCCAGGGGTATGAACTTTGGAAAGCAATATTATGTGGAGTACCACAATTAATCACACTATAATTAGAGAAGTACCCAAAATTCCAAAAGCACTTCTATTAATTCCACGATATGGTTGTCTAAACAATGACGTATGGGTTGCGTTGTACTTGAAAGCTGCAAAGAGATTATTCCTTGCAAGATACATATTGCATTGATCAAGGGGACAAGTCATCGCCATCTTCACGTACGCATATCTTTGCTAGATTTTCGGGGTTTTCAGTTTCTTCTTGTTTGTCGATGAGATGAATTATATAATATATATTTATAAAACTTTGTAGAACTCCATGCTTTATTTTTTGAATATCAATAAGGTGTCTTGTTGAATATTAGATTTTCATGTTATGTTTAAAACAGTTAGTTTTTAATAGTGTCAAGAGAAATTAATAAGTTAATATATATATACATGTTTGTTGTTTGGTAAGACAGGGGTACAAACCTAACACGCTTTACAGATACCAAAATAATACCCAATAAGGGCTAACTTGATCTAAGCATGAGCGAAAACAAGCTTGACAAGATTCATATTAAAAGTCCAGTTCGCCAACTGATGATCAATACAATTCCGTTCCAAAAGTTAAGATCGATATCCTTAAACAAATTAAATACAAAATCTGTATTGGGTTGAAAAGTTCAATGAGCTACATAGAATCTAAAGTACCAGAAGAAATTATACCCCTAGGCAACAGATTCTTAAATAAATTTTTTATTGAATTTAGAATAGTTCTTCAATGAATTTATTGGAAAATACAAATTAATAGGGACCCAACAGACCGATTAAGAGATTCATTTCTACTGATGGCTACTAGCTAGACACTCCGGATGAGAACAAACAAATCAGACGCACATTAACATTTACTAATTAATATATTTTACATCTTTACCATTAAATTAACCATAAGGTGGTTTAGATACAATCGCGTAAGCAGTGAATTGATCGAAGTCATGAAATTAAATGTAATTATTGGTTGTAGCCATGGAATTGTCTTACTGTTGTTGGCTATCTTGAACCTGTAGCTTCAAGAAATATGAGATCAAAATGTATTTATTTGCAAAGGTATATTTACTTTCAACGTAAAGAGGTTGGAAAAAGAAATTGCAAAATCAATGACTCAAAGCAAATGGTTACATATGTCCACAAGATTTATTGGATTGATCGATATATATTCCATAAGATTTCCTCATCATCTAATACATATGCCCCTTATTCATAGGCACAAAGGCTTTTTCTCCATTCGCATCTAAAAGGTACTCGTCAAAGACATAAAATACAAAGGTTTTTTTTTTTTTTTTGTTGTAAACGCTGTGATGTTTGACGATTGAATTATTACTAATAAAGTGTTGATTATGTAGACATCGAAATTTGGATTTTTGTGTTCATAGATTAAATTGCTTATTTTCTATTGGTGACACAATATAATATGGTTTGCAAGTTTGGTCTATAAAGTTAGTCTACCTAGCATTACTCATATAAACAGGTCGCTAAATAGATTAGGTTCGTTTGGGACTTTGGTTCATTATACAATTTTACACCTACACCCTAAACAAAATCACTCACATTGTCAATATATAGTTTTAGATGTAAACCTTAAACAAAATCACATACAAGTTTTAGATGTAAACTCTAAATAAAATCACATACTATTGACTTAAACATTGTGTATGATTTTGTTTGGGATTCGAGTCTAAGACTGCATATGGTGAATTTAGTAGGATATTGATGCATATATAAACAATAGGGGAAAATTCAATAATTGTAGGCTAGTTTTTCTTTTAATATTTGGAAGACCATCGAAGAGGAAGTAGATCCAATTGGTAGCTTGAGTCCTACACAGCCCGTTGAAAAGGGTGCAGAATTTGGCAGAGTCTACTCTTTCTTTCTATATAATGAGTCGGTATTAAACTCACCCAACGACCAACCCCGACCAGCATAAAATACAAAGAAAAAGACATTTAAGTCACCACCAACACCCTTGACTACCCACTTGGAAAATTCATTGCCTTCGCTTTCTCCTCCAACGTGCCTTTGACAGTGTTTCCTTCCTTGGTTGTAAACCTCTTTTGCATTTTCCGCATATTGACTATACGAGCACGTTGCACTAATTTTCTCAATAAAAATCTCTATTTTTTAAAATAAAATGATTGATATTGACAAGGACGGGAATATGCGAGCATACTATACATTAAGATTTCTCTGAACTGAATTGACAATAATCGAGCTATATCTATTTACAAAACTAATTTGTTAGTTAAATTAACAACAATGCCCAACCTCACAATTAGGTCCATTAAAATGTCATATAAGCCATTAACATTTCCAGGGAAAGTAATCAGTAATGCTATTCTTACCATATTAATATACCATATTATGTGGCATCTGATGTGGCTGTCCACATCATCTAAATTAAGCATAATTTAATTTAAATTAAAAATCATTTAATAAATCAATAATAAATTAAAAAATTTGAAATTAAATGATGATTGTGCCATACGAAGAGTCTTCTCCTTTCTTCATTCCCCGTTGCTTCTTCTCCTGTTTCTTCTTCCACGCCATTTTTTTGTTTCAGCCCAGATTTTTTCACGTTAGTGTGGATACCAATGAAAAAAAAGGGCGTCCTAACCGAGTCGGTGGTGGCGGGCTTGCGCTCCGATTGCTGCGTAGCCATGACGGAGCAAATTTTCTTGGATTTTCTCTTGC
The DNA here is from genome assembly GCA_015708375.1 of Cydonia oblonga. Lineage (NCBI taxonomy): Eukaryota > Viridiplantae > Streptophyta > Magnoliopsida > Rosales > Rosaceae > Cydonia > Cydonia oblonga. The sequence goes on from JADOBS010301943.1 coordinate 3,880, forward strand.
ATTTCTGACTGGAAATCGGCGTTGAAGAGGAGAAAGCAGAGATATTCAGATCCTTCTGATGCTCAAATCAAATTCAACAACAGTCTAGTGAAAACCAAAAAAAAAAAAATGTGGAAGAAAAAAAAAGTTGGAGCCAAAAAGGCAAAAGGGACCTTGTTAGTTGTTACTGATGAAGGAGGTGGACGGCGGAGAAGCGGTGGAGCAAGCCATGGGTAGCAGTCGACCAAAAAAATGGCGTGGAAGAAGAAACGGGGAAGGAAGGAAAGAAGGAAAACTCCTCGTATGCCCAATTACCGTTTTAATTCCAGATTTTTTTTTATTATTAGTTTATTAAATGATTTTTAATTTAAATTAAATTATAATTAATTTAGATAATGTGGACAACCACATCAGATGCCACATAATGTGGTACACTAATGTAATATATTAATGTGGTAAGAATAGCATTATTGAAAAGTAATTAAGTTGATGACATATAACAAAACCACTCAACTAATTAGTATATTAAGCAGTTCCACAACGACAGTAATTAAGTTGATGTAAAAGATATGGTTTCAAAGATAATAAATTTTTGAATCTAAACTAATATAATTTTGTGATTAATATGTATTTGATGCTCAGGTTTTAAAAAATAGAACCTTAGGCGAGCAAGATTGTACTCCAATGACCGCACATAGGGTATATTTACAATTACTCTAGATAAAATACTTGGTCGAGTGGAGGCTTGAGCTTGACTGCCTCGATTCAAGCCATCAATGGAAACAAAAATTTGAGTTGAACTTTAAATATTTGTTAGCACTTGACCATCAGTTGAAAATTCAAAACGATCCGAAAAAATAATATAATCAACTCTCCAACTCAATCCGTACATGTTCCACTTCTACCGGGAACATACCGAGCTATAACCTATTTTTCTGCTTATATAGTCTCTTTTGTCAGATTTTTATATTGAGATTTCCAGTCAAAGATTCGTATTTTTAGTCTTCCTATTTTTCCTTTTATTGTGGGTCTGAAGTTCAAAAATGTGTGCTGCAATAATCTTATCAGATTGGCTCCGATAGCTTCTACACGGTAGCACATTGGTACTTGACTGGCTTCATGTCGGCTCCCGTATCAGTTATGATAAAACACGTGTAGGCCACTCTACTTCCCTACATACTTTGGATTTTCATGAAATACAAGTATTTGTCAGAGGTACAAACTTCTAGATTTAGATTCGATTTTGTTTTTGGTTTCAAGATTTGACCAAGAAAATTTGTAGCAAAAATCCAAAAATTTTTAGGATTATTTTATTATTTAAAATGAATAGATGCCGAAAAATATTTGATTCTTTATATAAAGAGACAAACAATGTTCATAGTTATATAATTTTTTAAACACTGCTGTGCAGCAGGGCTGATTTGGTATTGCTGTGCTTTGAAAAAAAGCTGCTGTGAGAATAAACGACTGTGCTGTGAGAATAAGTGGCTGTGAAATAAAGCAGTAGAGTGTTTGGTAAACTTTTTTGTAAAAGTGCTTTTGGAAAAAAAAAAAAGTCTGATAGTGGGCCTTTTCATTAAAGGAGCACTGTAGCTCCGTGTGCTTTGAAAAAAAGCCAGTTTTCCAAAGCAGCAAATAACTGCTTCAGCTTTTCCCTTTGATTTCAGCTTATTCTCACAGCAGCTTCCAAAATAAGCTCTTTTTTTTTAGTTTACCAAACACCTAAAACCCTCACAGTTTTTTTTCATGAGTGTTTTTTTTTTAAGCACCTCACTCCCAAACCACCCCTAATACTCCTCTCTCTCCCTCTCTCTCTCTCTCTCAAGTCTTCATTCCTAAATAAAGACAAAGTGTTATTTGGTGCTAATCAGTTGTTTAGTTGGATGGCCACTTTCCCGAGTCAGATATTTTCATTTCGCCATCAGTAGTGAAACAATATTCTTTGAATTTTGGATGTGATTGCAACGTGTATCAATGATATTGTACATGAGCTGTTACTCCTTTCGAGTTGCATTGTTAATATTGCTCTTTAGTTGAGTGAGTGGCGTCTTCTTTTTATATGTCAGCCTTTTTTAAGGTTATGTATATTGTTATCTGTCTGTTTTAGACTCTATTTTATGAATGTTCTCTACAATTCGACCCAAAAAGCTTATTAAGTTCTTTTTAGGTCATTTCATTTTATAGATTCTGGTTTACATATTATGTTTGAAACGTGCTGGGTTTAGAGTCCACAAGAACATCAAGACAAAGCACAGTTCAATTAAAATTGTGTAGTATGGCTTCCAAGAGCGAATGGCCTTCATTCCTTTAGTGGTTGTATGCATTATTGAATTAATCTGGCTTAAAATAGCATTATTATTAGTTTTGTATTCTCATAATTTCTCAACGGCTCTTTTGGATCTATCCATATATTAGAGCTTTAATATTGGTTTTTTGCTGATCTTAGAACAGTAGTTTAATTAATAGTGTGATACCCACGTAGGTAGGTGTTCATGCAGTCAAACAGTGACGTTTATGAAGTTAGGTTCTAAATATTATATGTACTAGTGTTCTTATCTTGGAATTAAGCCAACTTAATTAATTAAGGGAGCAATCAAGGCAACCCACGTTTTCCAAGTACTACAAACTATATGATTATCTATATCCAATTGGATTTCAGTTTTTTAAGTTATTGAACATTTCCTTAGCAAATTTAAGAGAAGGGAAAAACCATAATTCTAAAAGCCTCTAGAAGGAGAGGTTCCATCAATATCAACGTATCAAGCAAGAAACATTACACTAGGGTTACCTAATACTTGACCATATGCTCAATATATGGTCAGTAGCATCTAAAAAATCCTAGCTAAATAACCATTACAAAGTGTTTAATTTAATCTTCACGTCTAATATTAAATTCAACTGCGGGCAATCATGAATTTTGACAAAGAGAATGGGGAGAGAGAGTTTTCTGCACCCAAAAATTTATGTGGTTTCTTTGTGCTTTTGATTTTATTGAGCATGTCTTGGGACTCGGGACTTGAAGCTTGATTTGATTGGGTGTGACTGTTGACATACTCAATAAAATCAAAGACACAGAGAGGTCACATGGGTTTTTGGGTGCAGAAGATTTGGACTCGAGAATGAGACCCAACAACTTGATTTCAATCAACGTTTATTAGATTAATTGTTGAATGTAGTTTAGTTACAATACTTACATGTATTTAATACAATTATTATCTTGACGATCAGATTGTGATGTATTAGATACATATATTTATATGAATATATCTGACCATCAGATAACGAGTTTATTAAATACATATATTACATAAATAGGGATACATGATTTACCTAGCATTTTCCTTTTGGTTAATTTGTTTTTAAAAGGAGAATTAATTAATTAAATTGAGGGTGAAACTTGATACTTGATAGTTGATACGTTTTGGTTTTGCTTTGCAAATGAAAATTGACGCTTGCAAAAGGACAATACTTGGGTACTGCCTATTCAGTACCCAATTTACTCACCATATTATGTGGCCCAATAAGATTGTAACATCTGTCCATTTATATTTTCTTAAATCAATGTAACCAAACACAAGCTTTCCCTTTAAACCTGTGACCAAACATAACCTTTCTTCCTGCTGCCTTCCTGCCAGAGCCAGAGATTTCAGCCCCAGTCCCAGCCCCTTTCCCCTGCTATGGCAAATCTGCAAATTCGAAGCCCTTGATCGGATCCCATCCCAACTCCTCCTCCTCCGTTGAACCACCCTTGTCCCCTCTAACCTATCTTCTCATTCATTGCCCTTCCTTTGCAAATCTGATGCCTACCTCTGCAAATCCGACCAAACCAGCACCTGACTCTCGATTAAACATGATCTTCAATTAAATGTGGAAATTAAGTCACATAGGATAAATCTAGAAAATACTAGGGCACTGAGATTTGCCGCATAGATAGGTTGGTGGTGATAAGGTCGATAGGTTGGTGGTGATAAGGTCATATTCGATTTGGGCTTAATCGATGGAAACGTTGGAGGAAGGAGTGTGTGTGCTTGACAGAGGAGAAAGGGGTTGGGGCTGAGATCTCTTGCGTTGGCAGGAAGGGAGGAAGAAGAAAGGTTATGTAACCAAACACAAACTTTCCCTTTAAACCTGTGACCAAACATATGTTATGTTTGGTCACAGGTTTAAAGGGAAAGTTTGTGTTTGATTACATTGATTTGAGAAAGTATAATGGACAGATGTTACAATCTTTTTGGGTCACATAATATGATGAGTAAATTTGATATTGAATAGACAGTACCCAAGTATTGTCCCTTTCAAAATACTTTCTACTTTAGAATGGTATACGTTATCTGGACTTTCGGTGGTGCTGTGCAGTCACAAGTACGGAAAGACCAAACCCTACCAACCCACCACCGACCAATTAATTGCGAGATTACCTGCCTCTTACGCACATCCAAAAGCTAAACCAAATTAAAATTCAAAAAAATGATTTTTTTTTTATTTTCATAAAAAGTATAAAGAAAAAAGAAAAAGACGTGCACAGTCACATCTGACACTGTGCAAAGCAGCAACACGCACAAGGGGTCAATCAGGAGCACCTTTGCTGCTCTACCTTCTTTTACGTCTAATAGGATAGAGCGGCAAAGAATCGCTAAATAATACATAAATATTTAAGCTACAATGGTCCTTAATTAGTTGCAACCTATGTTAGAGAAACCCCGAATTAATTAGAGCAAGTCATTTGGTGCCAAAACAATCTTAATTCAAGAAAGCAAGCTAGACCACAACATATCATTTTAAAAATATTATTTGGTTGTGAGAGTGACAGAAGTGCATGAGAACTATATCCTTGTGACCTGAAAAGCTAAATAGAAATTTCTAAATATTATTAAAAAAAAATTGATGTTTACAAACCAAGGATAAATATTTGATTATCAAATGCTTGATTTATGATTAAATTTGAATGAGATTATACATGGAAATTAAACATGCATCATAGTCTTTCAGAGATTTGAACTGTTGCTAATACAATTTTTCTAGAAACTCAAATTTTATAATTTCAACTTTTTCAAGTCCAAGATATGGTAAATCCAAACGTAGAAATTCACATCACATACTTTCTTAGCAATTTAACTGGAAAAAGACTACACATGCATGCCCGCATTTCTTCAAGTTCCTTTCCATAGAATTTGTTTGAAGACAACGATAATTTTCTCCTTTTCTTTTCCATTGCTTAATTAGTCAAATACATACACAGTAATCTCATCGAATCGGCCCACTGCTTAGCAAGGGCTGACTAAGCCTTGAGCAAATTGGTCGGTGGCTGTCTTGTCAATTGCCACAAACTTCAATCATATATGGTTCCCTACACCCCATGTGTTCGACAGCAAATAATCATACAAAGTTAACTAGGAACTGGTTTGGTATTGTTGTGCATTGAAAAAAAACTGTTTCTACTGTATTGTGAGAATAAACACATTTTTGCAGCTCCACGTTTTCAGTTTTTTTTTTTTCCCACCAAAAACTGTGAAAATAAGTTGTTTTTAAGTGTTTACCAAACACCTTTTTGAGCTCAGTTTTTTTTTTTTTTATATCTATTTTTTATAAAAGCACCTCAGTACTAAACTAGTACTAAATCATAAACCCTAAATCCTAATACGAAAGACTAGGGATGGTTTTCCATACGGTCGTGCCCTGGCCCAAACGACGGTTTTAGATGGACAACGTAAAGAGAGAGAAGAAGGTGACTGATCGAGGAAAAAGAAATGGAATTGTGACACTGCCGGCAAATTGCCAAAGATGGCAATATTGGCGCAATGCCGCGTTGTGCCTGTAACCGGGTAAAAAGAAACCCACTTGCATTGCATGTGCTCTTCTTATCGTCATCACTTAGTAAAAGCCGAGGCTGAGAGAGCTCGGGATAGAGATATCTTCCTTTTTTAGCTCTGTCCTTTTCTCTTTAATTTCGTGTTTCATGCAGATATACAAAAGCAATGGCCATTCAAAATCCAACAACATTTGTTATAAGTATGTGACATGTGCTTTGTGTTCAAGGTTCTTTCGAATATTTGATTTTTTTTTTTTAAATTTCATTTCATTGCTTGCCATAAGCAATAATTAGTAAAAATGACAAGTTTGATATTTACCATTGTTTTAGAGGACTTTACTTCAAGAACATGTGTATATGTTTTTGACTGCTATATTGTTTGAGAGAAACTTGATCAGGACTCCGCCATGTCGTTATAGTAAGTTTCAATTTGTTCTACCATATCCAATATATATTATTCCATGGGATGATCATTTTCATTTTCTGGTTTGTTGAAACCCTAGATTTTTTTTCTAAGGCAACTTGTTAGAAGGGGAATGGAGAGTTGAAATTTCCCCAATAACTTTTAACACAAGTCATGTGCACATGACTTATTTTGAATAAAAAAACTTGATGGAGTAGGAAAAATTAATAATTTCAAAATGTTTATACGAAAAATTGCTTAAAATCTTAATTCATATGACATTTCAAAAATTTCCCCATTGTAAAATTAGAAATGTTACTACACTTGTAAGTTGTAACAAGTAAGAAGACTCAATACATTATTATCAAAGTGGAGATTGTTTTAAATCAACGGGTGTTTTAGTTTGTTTTAAATCAACAGGTGTTTTAGTCTTTTAATCTCTAGAGTTTCAGTATTTTAATGAATTCAGTTTTATTGTCCTAAATCAATGGATGAATTCAGTTTTATTGTCCTAAATCAATGGATGAATTCAGTTTTATTGTCCTAAATCAATGGGTTGAAACCGAAGCTGATTCATATGTTTGAAGTACTTCTGAATTCAAAATAAGGAATGGGATCAAAATCAAAGTCATTCAAGGAATCAAATGAACTTCGGTTTCACATGTTGCAAACTTCGTGCTGTAACTTTGCATTAAGAAAACAAAAATGGGAAACTGGAAACTGGAAAACAGTGGTTCCAATCTGAATTTAATCCTCAATAATGCAAGAGTGAGTTGTTGGGGGAAATATGGCATTCCAACCGTACATGGGCCACTATGGACATACTTGTTGGGATCTTTTATCATTTCTGGTAATGACTAATCTGCACCAGTCGTCTTCTTCTGTCGTTTGTATTGGCCTACTAATATTTGTTTGACTAATTGCCTTGCACAACACGGCCCGATCTCTTCCCATAAATTTTTTGGTTAATTTAATTTATAGCTAAATTTCCCATTTCATAAATAAATAGACTAATTTGATATTCTTCTTCTCTTGAAGCCAACAATATAAATGAGAAATAAATAAAAAAGAAAAAAAAAGGAAGAAGGTGGTGGGTTCTTAATCAGAGAATACACAAATTGACAAGTCCAGTTGTAGTAAAATATTTGAATTATGATATAATGTCTAACAAGCTCAGAATGGATACCCAGAAAACGAAAAGACCTATAAGACATCAGAGAGTGAGGGGATGAGATAATTAGGATTTGAAATGTGAAAGAAAAGGTCAAGAGGGTGGCCCTTTGTGTCGTTCAAGATACATTAGTACTAATTAAGTCACGGGAAATTGTTTGGAATTGGGACAAAACAAACATTAACATAGCTGGTAGGTTATATTAGTATCTGAAAGCAACACAGCAACCACCTTTTAAGTCGATCTCTTTGTTCCTTCAAATTGTGTTTCTGAATGCAATTAGGGCAAAGATATGGCTCAGTTCTGTTGGGATTAAGAGGTTTGCTTTACGCAGTGGAAAGAAAGTTGTTGATTCATACAAAACTTAAGCTAAACTGTACATATAAATCAACGGCCAACAATTGCTCATAAACGGGAATGAATTGTCATTAGGAATTTCCATTGTGCATGTCTCCTTAACCTATGTAGGAGTAGTTAGCCATCTATCATACAAGTGAGAATAATAAACAGATGTTGGAGAAAGAGTCGAGATGTGCTGCTTCTTTGTTTACAGGTGCAAACAGTGTATTCTTAATCCAAAACAAATTTAATACCTACAGAAATGTAATGGCCAATTTGGGCTTTGGATGCCTGCCTCACAAAGTATTTCATTCCATTTCGACTCAAAGGCCCATGGCCTAATAATCCAAGCAATCTGCTAAGTGGCCAAGTGCTAACTTGTTGGATCAATTATATCAAATTAAACTTATTCAAGCTCTAAATCGAATAGTGTTTCGAATGTTGACAAATATCTCAAGTTCATTTTAAGATGGATCAACCACCAACAAAAAATTGTCACTTTTATTAAACAAAAAGTTATCACTGGACCTTTTTTTTTCTTCTACATGCACGGGATATATAGAGTTCAAGTTGATGAATAGTTATCCTTTCATCCAATATTCTGTGTTTGAATTTCATTCTTTTAACGTTGCTTGTATATTAAAAAAAAACAATAACATTGCGCTTCAACATGAATTGGAAAAATAAATTAGCATTTTCGAAAATGATACTAACAATTAATTTGACTGATCAAATAGGTACTGAAATAAAGCTTTGTTTTTGGTAAAAGGAGCTAAATTTTTATTAGTAATACTATAGTATAAAAATTGGGTGACACCGTTTGGAAGGTCGGACTAGTGACTTTATTGATTAGTAATGAAATAGTGAAGTCAATTAACTTACTTACTAGTTGAATATTGAACTAGATTAGGCATGAGAACCCAACACATTACACATGGGTTAAGTTTAAACAAACCAAATGCATTGGCGGAGGCACATGAGGACTAGGGAAGTCCTAGGCCTACCCTTACTTGAAAAAACAAGATTAGTATTACACCTATATCTATTGTTTTACAGCATAGCTATTCCCCTATTCTTCTTGAATTTCATAGATTTACCCATTCCAAATCCCAATTTATTGAATAAAGAACAATAAGGTTTATGAAACTCCTATTATTCTCTATAAAATATTTGTTTCTATTCTATCCTACCTCTTACTTGGGTTTTAGGGTTTGCAAAATTTTTAGAATTTCTCTCTATTGAGTTTAATAATACTTTCAGGAGTACAAATGACATCTACGGTTTCAAAATATGAAATTCGTCGAGAATAATTATGATTATTATAAATAGATAAAATTATCTATGCATATGTAATTTTGACTACTTAATTATTTGTGTACATATATATATATATA
>JADOBS010301944.1:0-12978 GCA_015708375.1 Cydonia oblonga
TATCCCCTTATCGTTTGGAATACTACTGTGACGTGGATGCCTTAGCCACCCAATGAATGAGAATGACATTATTTGTTTTAAGTTTAACCTAAAAAATCAAATATATTTCAGCGCCTAAAAATCAATTATAAATAAAATTAAATGCCAACGTCGCCTTGGGGACGTAGCTCATATGGTAGAGCGCTCGCTTCGCATGCGAGAGGCACGGGGTTCGATTCCCCGCGTCTCCACTCTACTCCTTTTCTGCATTTTTGTTGAGATTTTATTGTCACGCGGTACTCTCTGCACATCTCATGGAACAATTTCTGAAATCTGTTTTTCGAATTCACTTTGCAGAAACCCCGCATAATAATCATCCGAAAAACGTTTTTCAAAAACATAATTCAAATATCGTATTTAAAATAGTCGCGCATGACAAAGATCCTTCCTGTTTCCGGAACCAGATTTTGTCTTTGATAATTCACAAACAAAACCCACCACTACTAAACTGATACAGAGTTCCCACGTTGAAAAAAAATGAAGTTTTGCTTTAGTTTTAAACAATACCGGACCTCTCCGTTTTATTGTCAATTGATGTTTAGTTGAATGCTCACATTTTAATAACAAATACTCCTTTATTCGAATTTTGTCTTTCAAAAGACGAGTAAGGGGCGGGGATGAGGAAGGGAGAGTTTCGGGAGCAAAGCCCCCGGAGTTCAAAGTTCAAACCCTTACCCTATACGTAGTATCTTTATCCCTATATAAGCTATATGAACATATTGGTCAATTAATTTACGGGGCCAAGTTAATAGAACAATATGCTCCCATCTATGCACTCAAGTTTAAATCTTTCTCCAATTGTTTGAAAATATAGTCTAAAATATCGTTTGTATAAAAATTATTCACCGATAAATGATTGGTGTCATAATTGTTTTGTCGTTCTTAACTAGATGAAAACTGTGAGCTCTAAAAGAATGAGGAGATAAACTGAAAATTTATGAACTGTAGATCTATATATTATGGAACAGGATGGTTCTTTCGCCTTTAATGTTCACATCTCTCTTATCCTTCCTCACTCTCATCATTTTTTGCTTTAATTAAACAAAAAAACTACAACAACAACAAAGTCTTATCCGATTAAATGGAGTCGGCTGTATGAATCATTGAACGCCATTGCGCTCGGTTTTGTGCCAAGTCTTCCGTTAGCTCCAAGTACTCTATTTTTTCTTCTTAGAGAATTAGAAAATATGCCCTGAACTGCTAGTATTATACCATGAAACAGTTCCCTTAATGTGAGCAAGTTTTATGTACATAAAAGCAGCATAAATTTAATGCCAAATAAACTTATACTGCAATGCTCTGTGTAAATATTTGGTTTATGAATTAAGATGATGATGATACTAATAGACTCTAGCAGTACTCTCAACATCCATCACTGGCGGGCTCAACAGAGCTTAAAAGCCCGTTGCCTCTGAGCTGCATGCAGTGATCTTCTGCATCCACCTGAGCACACACAATTACGACAGCCAGGCCGTTGTGATGCGCCTCCTGCATCACGTTCACCGCAATGTCGACCGTCATTCCTGGGATGACTTTCATCAGAACTTGGACAACGTACTCCCTCTTGTTATAGTTGTCATTGTGCAGCATCACTCGGTATGGCGGAGACATTTTTCTTGATTTCCTGAACAAAATTGATCAAGGAAAAGCTTAATTAGTAAATTATACTTTCTAATGTTGATCAAATTATTTATACATGCAACGGAGCAAAGGGCTGTTAAAACTTAAAATAGTTTCTAACTTTCTAACCCTCAAATATTTACTTACTAATAACAGGCTTGTAGCTCGTTAGGAGCTTTCACCCTTATACTTGAGGTCTTGAGTTTGCGATTCTTGCATTGGCACTTGCTATGTTTCTTACTTTCCTTGAAAGCTTTAATCGTTTGCTTAATTGTACTGAGCTAAGTCGGCCTTACGTTTTACACCCTTCAAGATGCTAGATATGATGTTGGGGTTTCAAAAAAATTCATCCCACACACAAATTTTACCTTGAGGGACTTCAAAGTACCGAGAACCTTTAGATTATATTATTAAAAATGCACTACTAGAACACTACCAATGAACAGCATCGACGCTACAAAGCACGACAGAGACACTAAGCAAAGGACTTTAAGGTGTTACTAGAAAAGTTTTTTCAAATATATTGCATCTCATCATTTCTAATCTTCTATCTAACTTTTGTAGTACATTCTGAATAAGTTTAGTATAAGTTCTATAAAACTTTGAAGTCTCTCATCTAAACGCACCATAAATTCCACTTTATTTACCTCAGGTCAAATTCAGAGTCACGACTAGGAGTTGTTTTCTCTATGGTTGGCTTGTCCAACACCCCACCACCTGTGCCAAGCCTGGTGCTCGATGCTGTCATCAAGATGTTCCGATTTGGACTTTGTCTGTGGAAATAATGTTTATCACCTGTTACATGGTCAATAATAAAACCTTGAGTTAACCAACAAACCCAAGCATGTTTACTAAGCAACATAGGAATGTAAAAGAGAGAAACTCATCTATAGCGGTATTACCGATCGATCTTGGTACTTCAAGTCAATCACACATTGTCACATATAGTGAGTGATTGACTTAAGATACCACCTCCATATATAACACCACATATGGTTCTTCAGAAAAATGCATAAAAGAGTTTTAGGAGTCAAATCTTATCACGCTGTGTATTGTGCATAATTATTTGGGATATTGCCATCGTGACATCAGGCGCATGAAAAGTTTCTCAATTTTAAGAGATGAAAAATTAGAGTACAAAATACAGAATCTGTGCCTAAGAAAATGTATAAAATAGAATTAACCATCTCCACAAATGGATGCAAACTTGACAAAATTACAGAATTAGTGCGTAAACTGAAATTTTTGTTCAAATTTGAAAGAGCCCAGAAATACAAAGTACCTGATTTGTTGAGATTGAATCCATGGTTTGGCGAAAGAGGGACTCGACCGCAGATGGCAGCCATGAGCCTCTCTCTCTCAAACTCCAAGTGTTTGTACCACAAGAGACTGGAAAGGAGAATGTGTGGCAATGGCATATACAGGTTGTGTGGTCCGTGACATTTCTGATGGTGTTAGTTAACGACACGTCGTATGAGAATCATTCTGTGGAAAATATCCGGCTCTCGACTTTGTGTGGCACTGAGTCTCTGGAAGGAGAGACAGTGTGATGAACATGGAAAACGATGTTTAACCTTCACCAAAACGTTACTTAAATAGAGTATTAATGCTCCTTAATTCTGTTGGGAAAAATACTGTTGGGGAAAATATTATGTCTGCCACTGTATTATAACAGCATAGCCAATCGTGCCACACTCCGCACTAACAATATTTCCAGTTTGCCATGGAGCTTTTCTCTCCGCAATCTTTCTTCCTCCTCCTCCTTCTCTCCCTCTCCCTCTACCTCTACCTCCACTTCTTCAATTCTTCGAACAAGTACAAACACACCGCCTTGAAACACTACCCGATTCTTGGAGCCCTACCGGAATTCCTCAAAAACCGCCACCGGTTCCTTGACTGGACAACCGACTGCCCCACCAGCACCATAATCTACAGCAGCCCGGTCAAAATCCGCGGCGTTATAACCGCCAACCCTGCCAACGTCGAGCACATGCTGAAAACCAACTTCGACAACTACCCGAAAGGCGAAAGGTTCATATCCCTCATCGAAGACTTTCTCGGCGGCGGAATTTTCAACTCCGACGGCGAGCTCTGGAAGGTCCAGAGGAAGACCGCCAGCTACGCCTTCAACACAAAGTCGCTCCGGAACTTCGTGATGGAAAACGTTAGGGTTGAGATTGAGTCGAGGTTAATTCCGTCTTTGGACACAGCCGCCGAAACGGGACGCCGTTTGGACTTGCAAGATGTTTTGGAGCGCTTTGCGTTCGACAACGTTTGCAAGTTGCTTTCAATGTAGACCCGAATTGTCTCGGAAGCGGCGGCGGAAAATCTGAGTCCGCCGATTTCGATTCCAATCCGGATCATTTCATGCAGGCATTCGAAGAAGCAGCCACACTTGGCTCTGCGAGATTTATGTATGCGTTTCAGTTTATGTCAAAGGTTAAGAAGTTTTTTAACGTTGGATCAGAGCGGAGGTTAAAAGAATCAATCTCGACCGTCCATAACTTTGCAGATGGGATCATTAAGTCGAGAATAAGCCGCGAACGGTCGGAGGATCGCCACGATTTGTTGTCCTTGTTTATTGGTATTCCCGAAAACAACAACTCGCCGGATTTTCTCCGAGATATGGTGATAAGCATCATTCTCGCCGGCCGGGACACGACATCATCGGCTCTGACATGGTTCTTCTGGCTCCTGTCGTCCAGACCTCACGTCGAGCGTGCCATTTTAAATGAGCTCGAAATGATTCGCGTCCGAAACGGGAAACGAATGGGCGATATTTATGATATGGACGAGCTCCGAGACATGCACTATTTGCACGCGGCGATTTCGGAGGCGATGCGGCTGCACCCTCCTGTACCGGTCGACTCGAAGGCATGTCTAAACGACGACGTCTGGCCGGACGGTACGGTCGTGGGGAAGGGGTGGTTGTTACATACCATGCTTACGCGATGGGGAGGATGGAGAGGATATGGGGGAATAACTGCCGCGAGTATTTGCCGGAGAGGTGGCTGACGGAGGACGGCACGTGTCGGCAGGAAAGTGTTTTCCGGTATCCGATATTTCATGCCGGGCCAAGGATGTGTCTGGGGAAGGATTTGGCGTATATTCAGATGAAGTCGATTGCGGCATCGGTGATGGAGAGGTTTGTGATCGTCGTACATGATAGGGATACGTGTCCGGAGCATCTGTTGTCGTTGACTCTCAGGATGAAAGGTGGCCTCCCCGTGACTGTGAGGAGAAGGAGATTTGTAGCTGATGGCCGGTGAATCGGTCATTCTGTGATGTCGTTTGATTGCCCAAAATTAATAAGATCTTAATTCTTCTAAATTTCATATACCATTCCTAAATATGCAAAACTGTTGTGATATATATTATTTAAAAGACATATGAGATTACGTGAATCACTAGTAGATTGTATTTAGAATACTTTATGATTTTCTATGTTTTGATTGTATTACTTCAAACGCAAGGAATCTTAGGTTGGTTATTATGATTTTTTTTTTTTAAAACAGTACGATATTCATTGATAAGTAATAGAATACGTACAATTATTGAAGATAAGATGCATACAATGGGTCTCGATCGATAAAAATCTTAAGACAAGACATGAGAAATAGTACACCGAGAATTCCTCAAGCCATACATCTCTCTCTTCCTCTCTTTATTGTACCCCTCAGAGAAAATAAACAACAACATTGCTGCTCTAAGAACTGAATCCCGTTCACAAGATTCATCATTGCAATTCAGAATTATTAAGAATGAAGAGTAAAGACAAGGTTAAAAATAACCAATTAAGTGTGTGAAATTCATTTTCCTATAAAACCAGAATGTAAGATAATTACAGTGGCGCCATAGCTATGAAGCATGGATACGGATACGGATATGCCGATACGATACGACACGACACGGCGATACGGAAAATCTCTAAAAATTAAGATACGATAGTCTATGGATATGGCAAATAAAAATGTATATAGCAACAAAAATATACATTTTAAAACATAATTCATCATTCAAATTCAAGTACATTTGAGTTGTTAGAGAAGAAAAGTTCGAAATCTAATCCTCTTTATACAGTAGAAGACGTGTGAGAGTCATATTCATGATTTTAATTAAAGGGAAGCTCTTTGTATTCAACAACTTTTAATTATAGATGTATCCTATTAATTTTCTTCTCCCATTACCTTTTTTCAAAGTGTAAATGTATCCTAAATGCCGGATACATGTATTCTAAATGTTGGATACACATATCCATCATGTCAAAATTCGTGTCCATCAACCAAGATATGTTCGCGCCACAGTTTTCATAAGCAATAGGGATTTGGAAGTCGAAAAGTCGAGGGCGAAAATCCTCTCGGAGAGATGGGGTAATGCCACTGTTGTCCTTTGCGGCGATTTCAACAGCACTCCCCAGGTTCGATATTCTTAAGCCCCAGAGTTCATCCATATAACATTGTCATTATTTACTCTACGTACTTTTAACAGTGACAAATTAAGTTGAGTTACTTCCCCGCTTATTGAAAGAGTGCAAAAGGTTATTGTCAAATTTGACGTGACTTGCTGATGCTGTCCGCTTGAATAATAATTTGAAAAAATTAATGAAAGTAGCTTGAAAGTTTTGAATTTTAACGAAAATAATAAAATAAAAGATGAATAGTACCATAATTGATTTTTTTAGTGTAAAAATATGATTTTTCGTTAAAATGAACAGTACCGAAAACTTTTCGTTAAAATTCCCTAATAATTTTTTATCATCCGGATACTGATGGACGTGTTGGTGTTGAAAGTTAACTACCTGAATGAATATGTGGATGATAAGTTTACGAACTCGTCTCACTTTCACTTTCCATGAAATTGGACAGAAAAGATAAAAGAGAAAGGAAGCAGCAAGCTTCTATGATAACAATACTTTGATATATTAAAGGAGTTTACAAACTGATTCCTTGTAGATGGAATGGGATTAGACCCCTAAAGCCTTACAGGGAAGGAAAATGATTCTCGCCGGATCCTTTTTCTAGGGATTCTGGAAATTTCGTGATCGTGGTTGTTTATCGTACATCGTGCGGTCATAAATCATTTGAAATTTAAAATTTAAAACTAAATATAAATAAAAACTGATCGCACGATATACGATGAACAGTCACGATCACATAATTCCCGGAATCCACAGAAAAAAGATCCGGTGAGGATCCTTTTCCTACAGGGAAGACTAACTTGTTCGTGCAAAAATGAAAGAACCACAAAAGCGGTTTTTAATAAACAATACAAAACAACAACATAACATGCAAAATAAATGAAGATGCTCAAAAATCTTTACACCCTTTAAAACACATGCGGAAACTTTAG
The DNA here is from genome assembly GCA_015708375.1 of Cydonia oblonga. Classification (NCBI taxonomy): domain Eukaryota; kingdom Viridiplantae; phylum Streptophyta; class Magnoliopsida; order Rosales; family Rosaceae; genus Cydonia; species Cydonia oblonga. Next base: position 7,009 of record JADOBS010301944.1, read on the forward strand.
ACTTGCGCGCACACACACTACATTACTCCAGTTGTTGCAACCACATTTTTGGCCAACGACATTTTTGGCTAGCTCAAAAGAAGCATTTAATTTTGGCAAGTATAGGAAGCATGAGTCCAAAAACAGCTAGCAGCACACAAAATTGCAAAATTGAAATAACGTTTTTATTTGAACTTCCAACAGGACGCGATACATCCAACATGCTTTTTGAAATCTGTCTGGTTTTTTTACATATGAAGATCATGTTATATTACAGAAGAGAGTGATATGGGCAGAGAGATTGTCATCCTGCTCAAGTCTTAGGTGCCAAACAAGAAGTTAGCAGTCCACATACGTTGATAGACGGGTGTTGAGTAAATATAGAAATATAGAGAATAAATTGAAAGATGACTTTGAGGTATGACTTAAATCGTTTTCTTAAAGTGTTATTTGCCCCCACTCAAATGAGTTTGCTAAAAAGTTCTTGGCAAATCACTTCCAAGATACAACAAAGTATAGAATATTCAGTTAGCAAAACCGAATTATATCCTTTAGAAATAACTAGAAAAAAATTGTATGAATGTGATGGAGAGAGAAGAGAGAGTAAGGAAATTGTGTAGACAACAAATTTCTGAATGAATTTATCTTCACCCAATTTACCAATATATAGGGGAAATTCCACCCGTTAGACATATCCTTTGGTTTTGGATATGCCTTCTCGGCATGGGATACATCCTTTAGTTTTGGGTATGCCTTCTCGCTATGGGATACAACTGAATTAATATTACAGTAATATGCCCAATACGCATGTTTGATATAAATCATCAATTACCAAAGGTTATGTTTGTTGGTAAACTATGCATTAGTCAGACATCGATCATGTCTTTTAGCAAAGTTGGAAAAGCCAAATTGCTTTAATATGATGAAGAGTAACTGTTGGGCAAATACCCAACTTCTTCCACACGAATATATTAATATATTATAAAAATATTCAACAATCATTTCTTATTTTAAAAATATATAATAAATGACATATAAGAATTCTCTCCTTATAATTAATCATAAGCATACCGATATAATTATGCATACAATAAAGGTATCTTTTGAATTAAACCTTTAATTAGTGTAAGTAATTCAAAGTTATAACGAATGCGATGGTGACCTAAGTTAAACCAACTATTTTTATGTTAAAACCGGAATCACTACCTACATGACTATGTCTTATTTCCTTAATTTATGAACTAATTAAGCACTATTATGGCCATCCTAGTTTTATAAACATTTACAAGAAAAAACCCAAATCTTGGTAGAAGCAGCACCACTTCTTATGTTCATATAGGTGAGGTTCATTTCCATATCCTTGCTACTATAGACATAACTACAAATAACTTCATTATGATAAATCTCATCCTCCTAAAGTAGCAGTTTTGCACCGATCATCCTGGAATGCGTTATGTATTAATTTTCAATGTTTTTACAACTACTTATCAATAACTTGTTATTGTCCATTAAACTCTTAAACTAGTGATGTTCTAGACAAAGTTAGGTTACCATTATTAGTGGCTAATTTTTAGTAAAGGGTTTGAGCCCCATTCCACTAGATGTACTAACTACCAAAGCTCTTGAAAGTGCTTTCGTTAATGGATCCACCACGTTATTACTTGATTTAATATAAATAAAATTAATAACCCCATTAGTTATTAATTGCTTGACATAGTCATGTCTCAAGCTAATATGTCTAGACTTTTCATTGTATACGTTATTGTATGCTCTAAACAAAGTAGCGTCACTATCACAGTATAAAGAAATGGATGGCATTGGTTGTGACCACAACTCTATTTCTAATAACAAATTTCTAATCCATTCCGCTTCTTTACCTGCTGTTGCTAATGCTATAAATTCAGATTCCATAGTTGAATGTGCTATACATGTTTGCTTCTTCGAAGCCCAAGAAATTGCTTATCCGGCAATTGTAAAAACCCACCCTGATGTAGACTTATTATCATTAGCACTTGTTATCCAACTTGCATATGAATATTCTTCAAGTACTGCTGAAAACTTAGAGTAAGTTAAACTTAGGTTAATAGTTCTTTTAAGATAACCAAAAATTTCATTTATTACTTTCCAATGAGCAGTACCTCGATGACTAGTGTATCTAGAAAGTTTGCTTACTGCAAGTGTGATATCTAGTCTCGTACAATGCATGACATACATTAAACTTCTGACTACCTAGCATACTCAAGATGCGCAACAGACTTGCCAGAATTATTAAGTAAAGTCACACTAGGGTTGTAAGGGGTATTTGCTTCTTTTATTTGTAGATGCTTAAACTTAAGAAGCAATTTTTGTATATAATGTGACTGACACAAAGTGCAACCCCTACTATGCTTCTTTACTTTCATTCCCAATATATATAGTATCTACTTCATTCAAGTCCTTCATCTTGAATTTTGAATTTAAATACTCTTTAGTTTCAAATGCACCTTTCATATTTGTACCAAAAATTAGCAAGTCATCGACATATAAACATATAACAACACCATAATCACTTGTGAATTTAAAGTATATGCATTTATCAGCACTATTACGTCTAAATTCATATGATAAATCAAACTTTTCATGTCATTTTTTTTTTGTGCTTGCTTCATTCCATATAACAACTTGGCTAATTTTGCAAACTTTTTTTTCATTCACAAGAAGAACAAACCCTTATGTTGTTCCATGTAGACTTCTTCATCCAAATCACCATTTAAAAATGTAGTTTTCACATCCATTTGATGCACATGCAAATTCTATAAAGATGCCAATGCAAAGAATATTCTAATTGATGTGAGCCTAGCTACTGGTGCATATGTATCGAAATAGTCTATTTCTTTTTTCTGCTTAAAACCCTTGGCAACTAACCTGGCTTTAAATGTTTGAATAGACTCGTCTGTATTGTATTTTCTTCTAAACACCCACTTACAACCTATTGCTTTTGATCCTTGAGGCAAGTCTACTAAAACCCATGTATGATTAGCTATTAACGATTCAAATTCATCATCTATAACCTTTTTCCAAAAAGCTGCACCTCTTGAAGTCATTGCTTCGCTTAGACTGTTAGGATCATCCTCAATATTCAACAATATGGGTATTGTTTTAAGAACTTTTTTTTTTCGATTTTCTTCGACTAAGAATACAATAAATTGAGACAAAATGAAATATGGGCCTAGAGTCTTTTCTTTTTTTACTCTTTGGCTTTTCCTTGGTTCATTAACAGTTTCGGAATGTTTTCTTTTCTCACCTTGAGAAGAACTAGTAGGCGGATTAGATAAAGGTGTTTGATTATTCTCTTTTCCAGATATTGAGTAGTCATTATAGAATATATTTTCTATAAATTCAACATCTCTGGACTAAACTATTGTGTTTGAGTCTAAATTAAGCAACTTAGATGCCTTTGAATTTTCTGCATATCCTACAAATATGCTTTTAATTCCTCTTGGACCCAACTTAGATCTCTTAGGATCGAGTGTCTTGTAAAAAGCTACACAATCCCATACTCTCAAATATGACAAATTTGGTTTTCTTCCTATCCAAATTTCATATGGTGACACATGTGTCTTTGTAGATGTAATTCTAGTGTGTATATGGCATGCAGTAAACAATGTTTCACCCCATAAATATTTAGGAGTATTAGCATTAATCATCATAGAATCAATCATCTCAGTGAGTGTCCTATTTTCTTTTTGCCAAACCATTTTGGTGTGGTGTACATGGTGCAGTTCTTTGATGTACAACATCATTACTCTTCAAAAAAAAATATCGAGTTCATGTGAAAAAATATTCACCACCTCTATCACTACGAAGACATTTAATTTTCCTTCTCTTCCGGTTTTCAACTTCATCTTTATAGCACCTAAAACACTCAAAAAATTCATCTTTATTAGACAATAAATAAACATAAGTGAACTTAGAACAATCATCTATAAATGTGATAAAATATCTTTTTCCTCCTCTTGTTAAAACATCATTAAATTCACATATGTCAGAATGTATTAAGTCTAATAAATTTGTATTTCTTTCAACAGTTGAAAAATGTTTCTTAGTCATTTTTGCTTGAATACATGTTTCACACTTATCATTATAATCATCATTACAAGCAATTAAACCAAGTGTGTGCATGTATTTTAAAGATCTAAATTTTACATGTGCTAAACATAAATGCCACAAATGACAGGAAGATTCAACAATATAAACAGAAGAATTCACTTTATTATTAATACTTTGTTTAAACATCCCATCACAAGAATACCCATTTCCAATAAACATCCCATTTTTTTTGACATTATTAGCTTGTCGGACTCCAAAACAGTCTTTATACCGTTCTACATAATAAATTTGCAGACACAAGATTCTTTCTAATTTCTGGAACATGTAGTACATTAAGCAACGTCAATTTCTTCCCAGAAGTAAACCGAAGTTCAACGGTTCATTTTCCTAGAAATTTGGTGGAATTATGATTCCCCATTAAAACCTTTTGATTGTCCGTTGATGCTTCAAATGTCTTGAATTGTGTCTTGTCATTGCACACATATATAGTAGCCCCTGAGTTGAGCCACGAATCGGATGATTTTATTGCCACTGCTATATTCAGTTCGATAATCATGCCACTATGCATCATTGATACCATTGCAACAATATTATCAATTCCTGAGTTTTTCACCATATATGCACTATTGGTCTTATTGGTATATTCCTCACACGTTGTTCTGTGTCTACAATCATGAATGTAATGGTCTTTCTTTCCACAATGGTAGCAGACACCATTTGCATTCTTTTGATTGTTGTTGGAATTGGTCTTCTTAAATTTTCCTTTGTCAATTTTGATTTTGTGTATTTGTTTCCTTCGACAATGTGAATTTTAGAGGAATCTTAATTTGCAAAATTCTTATTACGATTTCAAGTTTCCTCTTCAATTTGAATACCCTTTTGCAAATCCTTCAAACTAATATCTTCCACCATGTGTAGAAGTTTCTTTCTATAGTTATTCCGTGTTTGGGGTAATTTTTCTATAATAGCCCCAACAATCATAGGATCCGGAATAACTATTTTAAGTTTATGAAGCTTTGAAACCAAGACTATAATTCATGAACTTGGTCTAAGATGGATTTGTTATCAAACATAGTGAACTCATAATATTTGAACATTAAAAATTTATCAGTATCTCTTTTGTCCGTTGTGTATTTGTGTTCAAGTGCTTCCCAAATTTCCTATAGAGATTGAATGTGAGCATATAGGTCATATAAGGATTAGATAAAGTGCCCAAGATGTGTCCTCTACATACCAATTCATCTTCTTCACACTTCTTTCTATCGACAACTATTTTGTCTATGTCTTTGTCACTTGGTTCACAAATAGATTGCAATTTCAGGTCCAACACATATACGACATTTAAAATAGTAAACATGAAATGCATCTTGTCCTTCTATCGGGTGAAGTTTGATCCACCAAATTTTTCTAGCTTGTAGACATCTTGATTGATAATCTTCAAAGTCATGTTATCAGACTTGTTCTCCATGACGAAAATAATACTTTAAGATTGTTGGAATAGAGAATAAACTAAAAGATGACTTTTAGGTACGACTTGGATTGTTTCCTTAAAGTGTTATTTGCCCCCACTCACATGAGTTTGTTAAAGGGTTCTTGGCAAATCACTTTCAGAATACAACAAAGTATGAAATATTCGATTAGCAAAACCGAATTATATTCCCTTAGAAATAACTAGAAAGAAATTGTATGAATGTGATGGAGAGAGAAGAGATAGCAAGAAAATTGTGTAGACAACAAATTTCTGAATGAATTTATCTTCTACCAAATTAATATTACAGTAATATGCCCAATACGCATGTCTGATGCAAATCATCAATTGTGGGGTTGATGGAGATTATGTGTGTGTCTGCGTCTGCGTGTGCGTGTGCGTGATTCTTTCTAACGGGCATAGGTCTAGTTTGC
>JADOBS010301945.1:0-12978 GCA_015708375.1 Cydonia oblonga
CCCCCCCCCAACGTTGAAACTTAGGTTTTTCGTCCAAAACTAGGTTACTTTTGAACCTCTTTGCATCGCCGTGCCGTGATCGATCAAGGAAAGTCGCCTGAAGCGTCGCCGAGAATTTTTTCCAATGAGGTGTTCTGGATTTCTTAACCCGAGCCCTAGTGGGCCTCGGACCTTCGGGCCTAAATCTCAAATCACCATTTTTTAGGCTGCTAGTTGTCTTTGCTGCCACGACCAAAGCCAAATAGTCTATTGGGCTTAATTGGACCCTTGGCTCATGAACGACACCAACCCAATTGGGCTTTGGTGTCCCTATGCACGATGCCGCACACGATCCCAGCTCGTTGTTGGAGAATAAGTGCATTGCACCACGTCACACCCAATCTATGCCCATCTAGGCCTCTAGTATATTGGGCTTGCAACCTATATCTATTTACCCTAGGTCCATTGAAGATGAGACAACCTGGTTGGCGAAGCTGAGAAAATCACTGCCATGATCTTCATCCGAAGACACATTCATGATGTACAGCAAACCAAGTACCTTGCTAAGGAAGATCCATGAGCACTTTGTCGCTTTGTCTAATCGTTTTGATCACCAAAAGAACATCTTCTTGCTTGAGGCAAGACATGACTGACAACATTTACGCTTCCAAGACTTTAAAGTTTGTGAATGAATCTAATTCTAAAGTTTGTTGAATCCGATCACTTCTCAAGTTCTGTAATGAGACCTTGATCGAAGAGGATCTCCTGGAGAACCTATTCGACCTTCTCTATTACTAATATTGTCCTGCAGTAACAATATAATGCTCAGAAGTTAACTACGTTTTCGAATTTGATCTCTGTTTTACTTCTTGTTGAAAAGTAGAATCATATGTTGATGAAAAATCATCAAGCTCGACCTACTGGGGCGCCTATTGTGCTTGAAGCACATTATAGCACGAACCAACTCCCAAAACGCCAACATAGGTATGGTAGAGGCGACTAGAAGCCACCTCGTCAAAGTCAACAGAGCCAATGCCCACCTAAAGGAGGAAACCGAGCCCAGAAGCGCCCCAACCTCGCTCCCAAGACCCCAAACTTCAAGAATAAGGGCAAAGCACCTGAAACCATGGATGCAGACATGTGCTACCGCTGTGGTTCAAATGACCATTGGTCCCGTGTTTGCCATGCTCCCCAAAAGGTTATAGCTGAATATCATTCTTTCGTAAGAAGTTTGAATCAAATTTTGTGCAAATGGATGAACCGGAAAGTACCAAGATGGATGTTTCTGACTTTCAGGAGGATACCAACCCTATGGAAGATTAGAATCTTAGACATGAACTATTTTTAGTTAAATTTAGAACCCTAGGGGCCGAATTCCACCTAGTGGCCGAACCCCTCCTTGTTTTTGGTTTAGTTTTGAACAATTTCCTTTATGTTTTGATTATTTGTTGGTGATCTATTTTTGGATATTAAGTTTTTATTAATTACCATCCTTGAATACGTAAATTATTTTGAATGGATATTTGTTTTTAGAACTTTTATGCATGTGACCGATTCAAATTAATTTATTTCTAGGTATGATTAGTGGGAAAGTTAGTTGTCTGACGGATAGTGCAACCACGCACACCATTTTGGGTGAATGCATCTATTTCACTAACTTCACACCTAAGAATGCACCTCTGACCACATTCTCAAGACCATCCAACCCGATCGAAGGATACAGTAAGGCACATATAATGTTGTCTAATGGTACAATTTTGACCATTGATGAGGCACTCTATTCTTCACATTTTGGAAGAACGTTGCTGAGTTTCAAAGACATTAGAGATAATAATTGCCACCCTGACACCTATGTAGAAAACAAAGTTGAATTTTTGTACATCACTTTCTACGAATATGGCTAGAAATGTATTATAGAGAAGATGAAGCGTATCCCGAGTGGTCTGTATATTACAACCATACACCTTATAGAGAGCCACTATGTGGCCGGCCTTACCTTTGGGACTGCGAACAAAATTACATTTGGCATGATTGTTTAGGACACCTTAGACAAACAACGATGCGCCGTATCCTCAAATCTTCGCACATGCATCCACTAACCGGAAGTTTAGGTTCGATTTAAGGAATCGCATGTCAAACCTGTTCTATGGGAACGCTTACTATTAAGCCTTCTTATAACAAGATTCACTCGAATCCTCCTATTTTTTCTACGAAGGATTTAGGGGGACATTTGTGGACTTATTCAACTTTCCTGCGGACCATTTAGATATTTTCTGATTTTGGTTGACGATTTCACATGTTGGTCACACGTGTGCTTGTGGTCTACAAGGAATGCTGTATTCTCTAAACTGTTGGCTCAGGTTATTAAGCTCAGGGCTTACCACCCTGGTTATTAAGCCTTCTTATAACAAGATTCACTCGAATCCTCCTATTTTTTCTACAAAGGATTTAGGGGGACATTTGTGGACTTATTCAACTTTCCTGCGGACCATTTAGTTATTTTATGATTTTAGTTGACGCTTCCACATGTTGGTTACACATATGCTTGTGGTCCACAAGGAATGTTGTATTCTCCAAACTGTTGGCTCAGGTTATTAAGCTCAGGGCTTACCACCCTGGTTATTAAGTCTTCTTATAACAAGGTTCACTCGAATCCTCCTATTTTTTCTAAAAAAGATTTAGGGGGACATTTGGGGACTTATTCAACTTTCCTATGGACCATTTAGATATTTTATGATTTTGGTTGACGCTTCCACATGTTGGTCACACATGTGCTTGTGGTCCATAAGGAATGTTGTATTCTCCAAATTGTTGGCTCAGGTTATTAAGCTCAGGGCTTACCACCCTAATTATCCGATCAAATCTATTAGATTGGATAATGCTGGAGAATTCACATCTAAATTTTTTGATGATTATTGCATGTCGGTTGGGGTTGAAGTTGAACATCCAGTACCCCAAGTTCATACCCAGAACGGACTGGCAAAGGCATTCATTAAGCGCTTACAAAAAATTGCTCGATTGTTGGTCATACGTACCAAGCTCCCGATCACTGCTTGAGGCCATGCAATATTGCACATAGCCATGTTGGTCCGGCCTGTTGCGACCCAACCATATAACGCCCTTCAGTTTGTTACTCGATACAAACCTGACATATCACATCTGTGCATTTTTGGTTGTGCGGTCTATGTGCCCTTACGTACAAAAATAGGGCTTCAGCGAAGGATGAGAATCTATGTAAGATATGATTCTCATTCAATCATTCGTTATTTAGAACTTTTGACAGACGATCTGTTTACCGCTCGTTTCGCAGATTGTCACTTCTATGAGACAGTCTGCCCTTCGTTAGGGGGAGATAAGAACATCAACGTTCCTAAAGAACAACGTGAATTATCCTGGACGACTCCTACTTTGTCTCATTTAGATTCTCGTATTGCTCAGTCTGAGATTGAAGTACAACACATATTAGATCTTAAGGGTGTAGCTCAGAGCATGCCATATGTTTTCACCGATCTAGCACGAGTGACAAGATCATATATTCTAGCTGCAAATGTGCCTGCAAAGATGGATGTACCAAACGTACGATGAACTTTCCTTCTGGATGCCTGAGATGCCACTTTGGCTGATCCACGTACATTAGCGGCTAGCCAATCATTTGCCCCTACACAAAAGCGTGGCAGACCTATTGGTTCAAAGGATTCACACCCCGAAAAAGAAAACCTACTACACAGGCCCTTGAAGAGCCTATCGTGAATCCGACTGTCGCCTACTCATTCTATCCAACTCATGAGGAAATTCTAGATTACAGAAGCGTCCTTGAAGAGACGAATCCACCTCCCGAGAATCGTGATATTTCGGTCCATTATGCTAGCTTGGATGATGTTTTGTATAGAAATGAGATGATCGTCGACGATGCATTAGCATATGCAGTAGCTATTGAGATCATGTTGAGCGATAACATTGAACCTCGTTCCGTTGATAAATTTCAATGTAGAACCGAATTGGTCAAATTGGAAACAAGCAATCCAAGTCGAACTCGATTGGCTTGCGAAATGTAAGGTGTTTAGACTTGTAGCTCCTACTTCTCCACATGTGAAGCCTGTTAACTACAAATGGGTTTTCGTTTGGAAGCATAATGAGAAGAACGAAATTGTGCATTACAAAGCTCGTCTTGTTGCACAAGGCTTCTCACAACGTCCCGGGATTGACTATGACAAACTTATTCACCCATTATGGATGTGATTACTTTTCGCTACCTTATAAGTTTGGTAGTTTCTGAAAAACTGAGCATGCAACTGATGGACGTAGTAACTACATATCTCTATGGGGATCTTGATACGAAAATTTATATTAAAGTTCCTGAAGGACTTACATTTACTGTATCAAATATTTTTGAACCCCAGAACACGCTTTCAATTCGGTTGAGGCCTTCATTCTACGGTTTGAAGTAATTATGAATAATGTGGTATAACTGTCCAAGTAAGTATTTGACTAGTCAGAGATATGTGAACAACAAACTATGCTTTTGTGTGTTCATTAAGAAGTCACATTCCAGTTTTGCAATAGTTGCAGTTTATGTTGACGACATGAATCTTATCGGAACTCTTGAAGAGCTCGAGAGAATTGCCGCGTACCTGAAATCGAAATTTGAGATGAAAGATCTAGGAAATACTCGATACTGTTTCGATCTCAAGATAGAGCACCGTTTAATTGGAATCTTAGTATATCAATTGAACTACACCTAGAAGGTGTTGCGCCGCTTTAATGAGGATAAAGCAAAGCCTTTGGGTACTCCTATAGTTGTTCGATCGCTAGATGCAAAATGATGTCCCTTCCATCCGAAAGACGATGATGAAAAGATTTTGGAGCCTGAAGTTCTTTATCTAAGTGCGATATGTGCTTTATTGTAATTTATCTAAGTGCGATAATGTGATACAATAATGCACCAACACCCAGAAACTGGACTGGTGTTAAAGACATGTTCCTCTACCTTATGGGTACTATAGATTTGGGCTTGTTCTATCCCTATGGATCTTCGAGTGATGCCGTACCCCCTTATCTAGAGTCGATTCTCGCCTTGTTGGTTATGCCAACGCAGGATACTTATCTGATTCGCACAAGGCGCATTCTCAAATGGGTTATGTCTTTACCGTTGGAGGCACCGCAATCTCTTGGAGGTCAACTAAACAAACCTTGGTTGCCACTTCGTCTAACCATGCTGAAATTCTTACCCTACACAAAGCAACTTGGGAATGCTTTTGGCTGAGAGCAGTTGTTGGCCATATTCGAAGCTCCTGCGATCTTTACCCTATCATTGACGTCCCGACAACGATCTATGAAGACAACGCAACATGCATCGAGTAGCTCAAGAAGGGTTGTATCAAAGGAGACAACACCAAGCACATTGGGCCGAAGTTCTTATTCTCACATCAACAATAAGAGCATTAGAAGATTGAAGTCACGCAAATCCGTTCACAAGACAATCTAGCCGACCTCTTCACCAAATCACTACCGAATACGACGTTTCAGAAGCTTGTTCAAGGAATTGGTATGCGTAAACTTTTTGAGTTGTAACATTGCTAGTTCTCTTTGGAATTATATCAAACCCAGTGGGAGTATCATGAAATATACTTGCTTGATCTTAATGTACTATTTTTTCCTACGATAAGGAGCATTTTTTCCACTGTGTTTTTGCTACCTAACGAGGTTTTGGCGAGGCACCGACCTTGGGTTGATCATATCCCTGATGACGTCCCGTAGACATTTCATTTGACTTTGCTTTCTCACGCCTTAGACTATGGATTTTGTCCCTACTCAGGTTTTTACCATAGCCTTAGGGTTTTTTGTGAGACTTACTTGCTTATGCAAGTTCCTACCTTATTTGAATAACCTGTTTCCAGAATCAGTGCCGACAAGTCGACTTCCTCAACTTTACATGATGCCAAATCTACTTGAATATTTACACACTCAAGGGGTAGTGTGATAAAACTTCTTATTTAAGTGTGATTGTGTAAATCCTAGATTAGATTTGATTCTAGTTATTCTTCCCTATTAGGACTTGTATTCCTTGGAGGAGAAGGATTTCTTCTCCACCTTATTACTATAAATAAAGGCACTTCGTAGGGGGAATAACACATCCTTTACACAACCCATACAAACACATCTCTATCTTTTTCTTTCTCTCTATATTTTCTCTGTGCTACCGGCCCCATCTCCTTGTCAGTTAAAAATAGGCCACAACACCTACTGATTTATAATGGATCTTAGAAGGACCCTGCATTAACAAACATCATGATCCAACGTTGCTAAATTTTGATTGGTAATTCTATGACGTCCACTAATAATCTCTCTTGTAATATGGCCGCTGACTATTTCTGTGTCACGTTTTGTTTAGGGGTATTTTCTGTTTTCATCCATTTAGTGTCTTGTTATTCAATCGAAGCACAAAATTAAAAGATAAGTGAAAAATGAATAAAATGATGCGTGACAATCACATTGTACAAAATTATGTGAATAATCCTAGTCTTTCATAAATACTAATAAAAAAACAGTACTTTTGCTTTGATTGCTAATGGGTTCACATTTTTTTTATATTTTATATTTTATATTTTTAAGGAGAAGTATGATATTTATTGAAATAAAATGGAATATGTGCAAAGTGAGGATAAGGTGCTTTATGGGCCTCTCTTTTCATCTCTTATTAATATTTTTTTTTTGAAATTTAAAGAAAATAATCGTTAAGAGAAAATTTGTATCCTAAATGAATTCATAAGGTTGCACCATATACTAGAAAGTAAATGAACTTTAGCTGATTCGGAAATCCTGGTGTCATTAAAGTTTAGCATAAAATTAGGGAATTGTTATTAGCATTCCACAAATATCCTCTCATTCTTTTGATTTGGTGTTGATGATCTTATGGGGGATTTGGAAGGTTAGAAATGATTTATTGTGGAATGGTAAACACAAATCAACACGGGAGATATTTGTGGGTGTTGAGGAATGATTGACTGCTTATCGTAGCTGCCATCAACCCCAAAGGACAGCAGCGGCAAGGCAATTGTAGAAATGGAACAAGCCAGTGAAGGTTGGATCAAATGCAACTTTGATGGAGCATGGCATGTGTTAACATATACCGAAACCAAAAAATCTATTGAAACACTCGAACGAGAGAATGAAGAAAGAAGAATTCTAGAGAAAATAAATGAATGTTTAGAGAGAAACTTTTGTATTGATCAGACTTAGAGATTACAATGATGTAGCTACAACTTATATAGCTTGCACCCGTTACATCAGTCGGTTATAACAACCCTAACTAACATAACTGCCAATAGCCTATTAGCTAAGCTGAGCTGTTATTACTGTCAACATCCCCCTTAATCTAAGCTTGGGTTACCAAGCTTCAAATTGTAACAATGTCGTATGAATGCAGGATATGTAGACCCTTTGTAAGGACATCTACAGTTTGCTCGTCAGTAGGAACATATGCCACTTCAAGATCTCATTTTTGTACCCTCTCCCTTACAAAATGATAATTTGCATCCAAGTGTTTTATTCTTGAATGAAACACTGGATTTGAACTTAATGCAATGACTGACATGTTATCACAATGAATGACATGTGGTTGAGGTAATACACACTTCAAATCTCTCAAAATCTGTCTAACCTAAGCTATATCAGTAGTTGTATGAGCAAGAGCTTTGTATTCGGCTTTTGTGGAGCTTCTAGATAATGAAGTTTGTTTATTTGACTGCCACGAGATAGGATTTTCTCTAAGAAAAACAATATAACCAATTACTGATCTTCTAGTATTAAGGTCAGCAGCCCAATCATAATCAAAGAAGGCTGTGAGATGCATTTGTGATTGTGAGGAATACACTATGCCTTGTTGCATTGTACCATAAAGATACCTGAGAATCCTTTTTACAGCACCAAAATGAATCTCAGTTGGTGAATGCATGTGTTGACATACTGTATTCACAACAAATGCAATATCCGGCCTTGTAAAAGTAAGATACTGCAAGGATCTAACAATGCTTCTGTATGAACTTGGATTTGGAATTAACTCCCACTTTGTCATCAGTAGTTGATTATGTGTTTTACATGGGGGTATTAGCAGGCTTGCAAGGTTCCATACCAGCCTTATGAAGCAAATCCTTTATGTATTTCGACCGATTTACAAAAATGTCTCCATTTGGTTTATATTGAATCTGTAAACCAAGGAAATATGTCAGCTTCCCCAAGTCATTCAAATCAAACACAGAAGAAAGCTCTTGGACCACTAGTTGTACTTTAGTCACACTTGATCCAGTCAAGATTATATCATTAACATAGAGCAATAAGATGATGATATCATTGTTATCAGTTTTTATGAACAAACTAGTATCAGATACTGATGCAGTAAACCCCATTATCAACATGTAGCTTGTAAACTTTGAATTCCAAGCCCTAGGGACTTGCTTGAGTCCATATAGTGACTTTAGGAGTTTGCATACATAATTTGGATGACTTGGATCAATAAACCATTGAGGCTGTTTCATATAAACTTCTTTTTGCAGCTCACCATGCAAAATGGCATTCTTTACATCAAGTTATTTCAATTCTCATTTATTCATTACAGCCAAAGCAAGAATAAGTCTCATAGTTGTATGCCTCACAACTGGACTAAAGGTATCTGAATAATCTACTCCATGCTCTTAAGAAAACCCTTGAGCAACCAGTCTTGCTTTATACCTTGAGATACTGCCATCATGATTTCTTTTCACTTTATACACCCATTTGCTTTCTATTATTGATTTGTGATCTGGTGCAGGTACCAAAGCCCAAGTACCTTGAATTCAAAGTGAATCATACTCCTCTTGCATTGCATTTTGCCAATGTGGGATATATGCTGCTTTTCTAAAACATGTAGGTTCTAATGAATCTGTAATCTCTGAAATAAAAGAAAAGCCTCCCACAAAAAGGATCATCATCTGTTATCTACAAAGTATCTAACTCTAGAAAAGTTGCAGTTAATGTTGCATAAATTTTCTTTTGAATAGCACCAGACTTCAATCTTGTCACCATTGAATGTTCACTAACATTATGTACATAAAGTGGAACATTAGCATTTGATTCAGTTAATGGAGACAATGGTAGAATTATCTCCAGTTGTGAAGGATTTTGAACAGGCAACATAAATGATATTGTATCTGAAGTACTTGAGTGATGGTGATGGGAAGATGAAGCTTGAGTATTAGAACCCTGAATTGTTGCAGAACCAGAGTGTTGAGATATGATGTGCCTGAATTTTCTGAAGCTAATGAATCTGATCCTTGGGAATGTGAAAGTACTTCTGTAGTTGGTGCATATCTTTTATCTTGATGCACTGAAGATGAACTAGTTATATCCCTTGGTAATTGGAACACAATAGGCCTTGAATTCTGTGAATGTGAGGATCCAGATTGTTGTAACTAAGATACTTGTATATTCTTATAAGGAAACATCTCTTATCATGTATAACATGTTTGGAAATAATTAATTTCCTTGAACTGATGTTATAACACACAACTCCCTTATATCCCATCATATATCCCAAAAATACACACTGAGTTGTTCTTGGTTGTAGTTTATTATCATTATAAGGTCTCATGAATGGATAAACTGCAGAACCAAAGATCTTTGGATTTTGGACATCAGGTTCCTGTCTAATTAGCACATGATGTAGCGGTTTCATATTCAAAATTCTACACCGCATCATGTTTATTGGAAATGCAGTATGTGAACATGCATGGAACCAAAACTGAACTAGTAAACTTGCTTTTGTCATAAGTGTTACTGCTATCTCAACCACATATCTGTGTTTCCTCTCAGCAAGTCCATTTTGCTGAGGGGTATAAAGACATGAAATCATATGCTTTATACCCTTTGTATCTAAAAAGTCAACAAACATTTTACTTGTATATTTTCCTCCTCCATCAAATTGCAAATACTTAATTGATGCACTAAACTGAGTTTGTAGAAACGCACAGAGCTTAACAAATATGGAAAATACTTCAGACTTGTTATTCATTGGAAAAAACCACAGAAATCTTGAGTATTCATCTACAAAACTCACATAGTACCTATAACCCTGTACAGACACCTTTGGAGATGGTCCCCATACATCAATATGTACTTTCTCAAACAAACAAGTGGCAGTATTCTGTCTTACAGAAAATGATTGTCTTCTCATTTTACCACTTATACAGGAAGAACACATTAACTCACAACTATCGACTTTGACACTATTATTAAAATTCTTCAACATTGCAGCAAACACTTCTTTTGATGGATGACCTAACCGTTTATGCCACTTTGACACTTGAATCTTCTTGCCAATGAATCCAGCACATTGCTTTAACTTTGCAGCAAAAGATTTTGCAAATACATTAACTGGAATTGTAAACAGCTCCCCATCATCACTCTTTCCTTGGTACAATATCTTCCTTGTTGCCTTGTCCTGTATGAAGATGACAACATCATCACATATAAACCAACATCCATTACCTCTGCATAATTTCTTAACAGATAGTAAATTCACAGTGATTTTAGGTACACAAAGCACATTTCTTAAAAACAAAGAGGTATTAGATGTAGGAATGCTTATGGAACCAATATACGTCACTGCTAAACCAGCACCATTCCCAATAGTAATTGTTCCATCACCATTATATGGAGTAATATGATTAAGATGATTTAAATTTGCAGACATGTGATGAGTTGCACCTGAATCCAATATCCAATTTTCTTCTGCAGTAAAGCCAACACCAGAACCTCCAGTTTGTGTTTCATTAGCTTAAGCTGTCATTGCTGCAATTGATGGTGGTGGTGGAGGATTTCCCTAATATGCAAAGTTGTTCCTATGAAAACATTTAAGAGCTATGTGTCCTTTATTTCCACATATCTGACAAACCAAGAAACCAGAAGACTGTGAACCTCCATTCTCAGTTCTATAGTAGCAGTTTTGTGCAACGTGTCCTCTTTTTGAACATATTTGGCATTCAGGTGATATTGAGTACTTAGAATTGGTATTGCCATTCCAATTTGACTTATGTGTGCCTTGTCCAGCAGATGAGTTATTTGAGCTAAACCCATTCTCTTAGATTCATGTCCTGCAACACTTTTACCACTTCCAGAGTAACTATTATTCCCATTTCTATTATTAAACCTTGATGAAAACCTGGAATTGTGATTCCCACCTCTAAACCTTCTGTTATTAAAGTTTCCTCTCTGTGAAGACTGAAAATGTCTATTGCCAGTTCCATTTTCAACTCCTGAAAAACCATTTCTTCCTGGAAAGTTATTACTAAACTGATCCTTACTGAGACTTGTCTGAGATCTCTGAGAATTAGAACTCTTACCATGTTCATACCCTTGAAAACCTTGTAAATTTAACTCTTCTTCTTGAACAACCATTGCAGACATAGAACTAGATAAAGAATGGATTCTAGATTCAATGCTTCCTTCATCTACAAGCAATTGTGCTCGAAAATCTTTTAGAGACATGGGAGAGTCTCTTGCCAATATGACAATCTTAATCATCTCAAAATCAGCAGGCAAACAGAAGAGAACAACAATAATCAGATCATTATCAGTAATCTTTTCACCTGCAGATACCAATTGATCTCTTATACCTTTAAGTCTCATCAAGAATTTATCAACAGATTCACCACCTTTCTGAGCAGTGTGCAATTTAGTTTTGAGTTGATTCACACGAGCCATTAAGATAGAGGCAAATCTTTCTTGCAAACATTTCCAAGCTTTATTAGATGTCTTACATCCAATCACATGTTCCATAACATCATCTGAAAACAAACTTAACAAGGCTAAATCCTTTTTAATCCAATTTGTAAGCAGCAGTAATTTCATTTGTGACCCCAGATTCTGTATCGAACACATACTTAGGTGGACATGGTGCTTCTCCAGTAAAGAAATCAAACAAATCATACCCCCTTAACAAAATTATCATCTTGCAGTTTTACAGTCAACATCCCTAACAAACTTCCAATCTTAACATTCGAATCAACCATCTTGACAGAAATACAAGAACACACGAATTACTAATCAAGACTTCAACAAGAACTGCACTCCGACAATCGACCTTAATAGAGTTGCACATAATAACAACAAACAAGACTTTTCAAGAACTTTACTCCGACTATCGGCCTTTAAGGAGTAACACACAAAATATGAAACTGAACTTTTCACTCCGGCTATCGGCCTTCTGGAGGAAACAAACAACTTACACCGAGATAATGGCTTTGGCCTTATATTCCAAATCAAGATTGCAGAAAGATGGCATTAGCCTTGTTTTCTTTCGCACAAAAATTAACAAACCCAGAGCAAATAATCTTGAAGCATTTCCACAAACACATAGAGTGCAGAAAACACAAAAATTCGAGAAACCTTTAGTTTAATTTGACGTGAAGCAAATAACGTTGCTCACAGGCTAGCAAGGACATGTGTTGGATGCCACCATGTGGTTTGAGGAACCTCCAGATTTTGTATCTAATGTAATTTTTGAGGACTCCTCTATGTAACTTTATTATTCTAGAGGATAGTTAACTATTGTTGTTGTGCATGACACTATTTTTCTCTTCGACCGGATTGATAGCCCCATCAAGGTTTTATTGAGGCCCATCTAAGCACACAATCTTTTAAGATTGTACGTTATCGTTTTCTCAACTTATTGAATATCGATCGTACATTAAAAAAAACAATTCACTAAAATTAACATTATATAAGAAATCAATTAATAGATAAAATTGAAAGATTGGGGAAATAATCCTTCCTTTAAAAGTTTTTTTTTTAAGTGGAATAAAGAAAATACTAAAGTGATAATAATATGGATTATTTTTAGTTATAGTGACTATAATGAGCACAAGAAGTAATTGTAGAACCACATTACAATCGAAATCGATATGTACGCAAACATGTTGATACACTAATTTTTTTTTTTTTTTTTTTTTTTTTTTTTTTTTTTTA
>JADOBS010301946.1:0-12985 GCA_015708375.1 Cydonia oblonga
AGATAATTGACTAAATAAACATTCTCCAAAGTTTCAATAAAAATTTCCAAGTTTTTCTTACAATTTCCGTGGTTTTTATTCAATTTTTATCGATATCGATAATATCCCGATATTTCCATCGAAATTTTCATGTTTTTGGACTATCGATATTTCCAATATCACCGATATTTTAGACCATGGTAATGATAACCATATCAAGAACATGATATTAGAACTTACAAGCATCCTTCGGTTTCTCTGCCAATGCTGCAGTTGCTCCTGTTGTGTACGCTTTGGTGGTGCAGGCCGTCCATCACTTTGAAGAGCCCCACTAAGATTTTTTCCCACAGAAAAATCCTTTCCTTGAAGTATACTACAGTCTAATGGTTTGCATAATCCAAAATCTGATAATTTCATGTGACCATTTCTATCCAGCAGCAAATTGTCAGGCTTAATATCTCTGTAACACATGAAAAAGGAAAGGATCATTCATCATGATAAGACATAAGAATTAGATAACAGGGCATCTACATATGTATATATCATGTACAACTGTACAATCAGATAATCAAACTAACATCAATGTACCTATGGATGTAATTATGTTTATGAATGGACTCAATAGCTAGGACGGTTTCCCCAATATAAAATCTAGCTTCATCTTCTGTCAATGTATCCTTGCGCATCAATAAAGTCATCATATCCCCACCAGGAAGATATTCCATAATTAGATACAAGTACTCTTCATCCTGGAATGAACAATAGAGTTTGACGATACAATTACTGTCAACCTCAGCAAGTAGATTCCTCTCAGCTTTCACATGTTCCACCTAAACAGAAAAAACATCAATTGTACTAAGCCCAGCGAAGAAAAATTAAATTAGATTAAAAAAAAAAAGGTATCAAAGAATGTATACCTGGCCTCTCCGAAGCATCTCTGATTTCTTAAGCTTCTTCATTGCATATACGTGACCAGTTGCTTTCTCCCTACAGATTCTAACCTATATCAGAGAATGGAATAGGTCAGATGTTGTAAGGCATACATAATGCATTAAGGCCACTTTTATTTCTCAAGATGAGTTATATACGCCAAAAACAGTCAGAAGATCCACCAAGTTGCAATGCAATCGATGCATGTGGATGCTAACTAGAGCTAATACAACACATGAGAACCAACTCCAGGTATCGTGATGTGGTTTGCTGCTAACCCAAAGTTGAGATGACATGTGAGACCTAATCCATCCACAGATGCCACTTCCAAAACCATAACCATAATGCAACTAGAGCCTAAGAGCATCTCCAAAGGAGATGTCAAATTTTAAACATAAAATTAAAATTTGATAGCCTATGTGGCAATTTGACATCTTTTAAAATTTTAGTCTCCACCCGATATGTCAAATTGAACTATTATTTTATTACATTATTTTCTTTTTATAATTTTTATTTTATATTTATATTTTACAAATATAAATAACTTCTACAATTTCAGCAAAAATATAAATAAATAATGAATCATTTGGCATTCATTTTTTCCTATTTATCAAAATTAACTTTTACAATTGTGAAACCCTAAATCACAATTCCTTCTTGTTTCAATGTTGTGTTGCAGAAATTAAACTTCTATGGTTGTGTGGATCAAGATCGAAGAGAAATCCCACCCCACCTCTTCGAAGGCCCCCAAATCCCAGCCCCTTCCACTTCTTCTTCCCTGTTGACCCAAACCCCAACCCTTCCCGATATTCCAAACCTCACCCCACCTCTTCAGAGGCCCCAAATCCCATCTTGACGGTGGAGATGAGCTTGACCGGCCGACACTGTAAGTGATCAAGCGGAGGTGCAAAGAGAAAAGACGACGACGACAAAGAGGGAGAAAGGGCGATGAGAAGGGCTTTGGGGGGGACTCTACAAATGGTTAGAGACGAAGAAGTTTGAAGGTTTTGGAATTCCAAGCGAAAGGAATCAAAAATAATGAAGAAGAATTTTTTTTTTTTTTGTCTTTTTCAGTTTGCTTTGAAAGAAGGTGGATAGGCGACATGGAAAAGTGTTTAATAATGAATTAAAAATATTTGACGTTGCTGTCAAATTTGACAACAAGGGTGTGGGCTGCTATTCCATGTCATGCCACATCAGATTTGGCTTCTCGGTAGGAAAATTTTGTTGCTGCCTTTTATGACTGTTAAAGCTGATTTGGACATTTTGACATCTCCTTTGGAGATGCTCTAAAAGTTTATTCTCCCAAGTCCTGACTATCACTACAAGAATACCCTTAAAACATATATATACATTTCTTAATTTTCAGTCATGACCTATATTGACTGCAAATACTCTTCAAATGGTCAAATATAATATGCACACAGAAAAGACATGTCGTGGTGTGTGGATACTTCAGGACAAAATTGATAGAGTACTACATTATTAAAAAGAAAAGATATACCTCTCCAAATGCACCCTTTCCTATCATTGTCAGTGGTTCAAAATCATCAGCACCCATTTTATGCCTCTGAATACGCATATATTCTGTTTCTTTCTTCTCCAAGTACTTTAGCAAGTTGTTTTGCTCTTCCTCAGACACATCAGCATCAGCCAACTTCTTTTCTAGTATATTACGTCTGTATTAAATTACAAGTATGATCAACCATTACTCCAAGTCATAAAAATGGAGAAAAACTCAACAATCAGGCACCACAATCAAGAGAAGCATCAAGTAGTTTAGCAAGTGGTGTCAGACAGTTTACACTGTCTAACACCACCACTATAAAGAGAATTATTTAAACACATACCGCTCCTTCCTCTCCTGCAAACTTTTCATCTGCTTCTTGTAATGATCCTCTATATACTGCTTTGCAGCTGCAACCCTCTGCTTGGTTACATTTGAAGGCACTTCTTCCGTTGTTGGGGTTTTTGATACCTCTTTCCCATGTCCTGTAGTGTCCTTGTTCTTTGACGACTTCACCTTCTCCTTGGACTTGAATCTTTTAAACCATGACCTTGCAAACTCCATTTGTATCACTCAACTAACGTCAAACCACTTAACCAGTGTATTATATGTGCATTTTATCTCCCAATCACTAAAGCAAACAAAATTCAGCAAACAAGAGTCTCATAAAAAATTCTCCATTCCCATGCATGATTGATTACCACATTGAGGAATGCAGGCTTCCTGCATTGACATAAACCAAAGACCGGTCAATTAACCAATTATATCTGAAATTGCATCCTCAATAAGTATCTGTTTTAACCAATTATAAAACCAAAATGCACAGCGTTTGGTTTCCAATGCCAAGTTCTCATTCAAAAGATGTCAGAAATTAGAAAATCACAAACATGAGAAAGAAATGACATTTTACTGCTAATGACAATAAAATTACACAGGTGGACAAGATGTCAGTGAAGCAAAAATGAAAGCCTCCTAAAAAGAAGCGGCTATGACAACTCATAAAGGTAATTGATAGCAGCTTTCTAGTCAAGCCAAATAACTAAGAAGGATAAATCTTTCAAATCTGTCAAAACCAAGCCCATAATGAAGACCAAAAACGAACTTTCTCCCATAACTCCCCTCTGCTGCTACTTACAAAATCCTCAAAATCATCCAATTCCTTTCTGTCCAGATTACCAATAACGCAGCCAAAACTATACATCCCCATAAAGTCTTCGCTTTCTTTCCATTTCCTGATAATTTATGCTTCTTTGGGATAAAAGCGACGTAGCCTTTGGTTATGACCCAACTAATTCCGAACTCTGTACAAGTTGCAGCCAAAGAGTCAGAACCACTGGTAATGTAACCAGATATTTAACTAACATCTGGGTTCATAGATTAGGGTTATGGACCCAAGATAGCCAAAACTATACATTCCCATAAAGTCTTCGCTTTCTTTCCATTTCCTGATAATTTATGCTTCTCTGGCATAAGAGCGATACAGCCTTTGGATATGACCCAACTAATTCCAGACTCTGTAAAATTTGCAGCAAAAGATTCAGAACCACTGGTTACATAACCAGACATTTGTCTAACATCTGGGTTCATAGATTAGAGCCCAGTTATGTACCAAAGATCCCTGATTATGCCGCCAATGTAGTACTTAAAAACTACTCAAAACAAGCACGTGCTAAGTATCACATGTACAATTGCTAAACTTCCCCTTTGTTGTTTTCAAAAGGATCGCCAGATTAAGAAAACAAATAAAAAGTACCTACAAGTGGCTTTGGCACAATGTTCTTGACATAAAACTAGTCAATACAAGCACGTGACACACATGAACAATTCATAAACTTGTTTTTGTTTTCAAAGATCTTTTGGAAAGCAAATAATGAATTCCTACGAAGTGTCTTCAACACAACGTCCTGGAAATAAAACTAGTCAATACGAGCATGTGTGAAGTATCACATGTACAATTCATAAACTTGCCCTTTTATGTTTTCAGAAGGATCACTAGATTAAGAAAGCACATAAAAAGTTCCTACAAGTGGCTTCGACACAATGTTCTTGAAATAAAACTAGTCAATACAAGCACGACAAAAGTATCACGTGAACAAATCATAAACTTGCAACCTTTTTGTCTTCAGCAGAATCACTAGATTAGGAAAACAAATAAACAATTCCTACAAGTGGCTTCGGCATTGGTTCTTGAAATAAAACTAGTCAATACAAGCACGTGCAAAGTATCATGTGAACAATTCATAAACTTGCCTTCTATTTTCAGAAGGATCACTAGATTAAGAAAACAAATAAAGAGTTCGGACAACTGGCTTCGGCGCAATGTTCTGGAAACAAGACTCAATAAGCACGATATTTGCTACATTTTCCAATTGTAACTTGTAACCAACCAAACAAGCTCTTAAATCTGCTTAAAAGCAACAACAATAAAAAAACAGCAAATCCGTTGTCCGAAATTTACTATTTTCTCACATTGACACTCCAATCAGACGAGCAAACACCAAAACTCAACTCACCAATTCCGAAAACTCCAACTCCAAGCTCAAACAGAAGAGGAAAACGAATCCTCCTTTACGATCCAATAAATTTAACACCAAATTTTACCCAATGACAAAAAGTAAACCACTTTCCACCCCACAATTTCTCGCCAAACAAACGCATAAAATTCGATCAACCAACAAACTAAAATTAAACAGTAATTAAAGGGCAAAACGAAGCAAATCAACCAAATTAGACAATGAGAGACGGTGACAGAATCACATCAAAAAATCCCAAATTTAAGTAACGCAAAGCAAATCTGAGTTCGATTCAAGAGAGAGAGAAACGCACCAGCAGGAGAAGTGCAGTGGAGGCAATGGTGATGTGGGAGAGTGAAAACCCTAGAGAGAGATGGATGGTTTGTTGGGTGTTGAATAAGAAAGTGGGGTAGTGAAGAGAGAGGAGCACTTGGAGTGTTCATGTCATATCATGAGAAATGGGACTCTGATGCCTCCCCGTTTAATTCATCCATTCCCCATCTCTACTCTCTCTACCCTCTCTACTCTCTCTCCTCTTTTTTTAACTTTTTTTTTCGCCTTTTCCAAAAGGTTGCAAGTTCCTTTGACTCTCTATCACTCTCTATTAATTTATATAATATTTTCACTTTCAAGTTTTGGTTTTTAATATTTATTGCTTCGGTGCCCGTCTGACTGTCTGTCATTGTTTTTCTTTCTTTCCTGTGTCTATATATTTATATTTCTTATCCAAAATATTCAATGTGTTTTAATAAAAAATTCAGTTTCTGGGTGGGGCTTAGCTTAATGAGGAAACAGTTGCATCAAGTTTTACCAACGTAAACACTTGTCGGATCAAAAGCCCAAGTAAATCAAACATTCATAGTCGAACAAATTACAAGATTAGGAGGAGAGAAGAGGAATCAACAACATAAATAATACCATTATTTAAGGCAATAGCACGAACTAAGTTTTCTCCTTTTCGACCGTAATCTTTTCTATTAATATATGATCGGATTTCTCTCAAAGAGAAAGACCATACTACAGTCTACTAGTTT
The DNA here is from genome assembly GCA_015708375.1 of Cydonia oblonga. Lineage (NCBI taxonomy): Eukaryota > Viridiplantae > Streptophyta > Magnoliopsida > Rosales > Rosaceae > Cydonia > Cydonia oblonga. The sequence continues at coordinate 5,964 of JADOBS010301946.1, forward strand.
GGTTGGTTTCAATGTTTTAAGAACGAAGTTAATTCAACGTTTTAATATAAAATTATTTGGATTTGAGATACCGGGCTGGGGTCGAGCGTAACTGTGGGCTCGACCCAGCGCGAAGATCTTCGACCCATGTCAAGTTTCTAAGATAGGCTAACCCAAGGTGGGATGGCCGAGTCCTAATAAGTGAAGGGCTCTTGGGGAGTTGGGTTAGGTTCGGCTGAGTCCTAATGTGAGTAAAATTGTTTAAGGATCATAATGAACATTGATAAGATTTGTAATATTCCAAGAATCAAGGTTTATGGTTGATTAATATCAAAAGTGGATTAAATATATAAAAGAGACTGGGTTCAAGGTCCTAAGTCCGATAGGATTGGCCGAGCTATACACAGAAATCAAGATTAGATCGGGAAATGTTGAAGAAGTATAATCCAAGTGGGACTATACTTAGACATAAGGAGATCAGCACTAAAATCACTCATATAAATAGAAGAGGTTCTGCAACACTCAGGGGATCTTCAATAAAACACAAATCTGCCTTGCGCATTTTCACCCTCTATGTGAAACTCTCTCATCTTCGAGAAAATAACCTTCCTAACTTCGTCAAACACATCTTTAATTTGGATTAACAACATTGTGGTTGACAATCGGCGACATCTTTAGCTTGGATTAGCAGCACTGGAACCGTAGAGTTAGGCAATTGAAAAGCACATTCAGTTTGGATTAATAGCACTGCTTCAAGTTTGGTTTACTATTTATCCCCGTCTCTGTCAACAAGGAGTCCTTGTTGGAAGAGTTTATCTCATTAGCCTCTCGGCGAGTTAAGACTTTACCAGGTTACGTTGTCGAGGCATTGAAAGTCGAATCCATTATATGATTGGATCTTCTCAAGTGCATTTTAGAGTTCAGCATTTCAATTGTTAAACCATATTTACAGTCAAGACACATATCTCCTGTGAGTATTTATGTGAAATCTCATTCCCATAATTTCACTACTAATTACGTATCTCGTTATTTAAATTTGTATTTCAGGTTTATGTTATTTTCATTACTTATTTTAATTCCATTAGTTTTTGGAATTAAATCCAATAATTATCGAGTTTGAATTTTCGTGATTAATCTTTAAAATTCGTTGACGTTTCAAGGTCACAACTAATGTTTGCGAATAGATTTCGAAACCACGAGCGCATAGGCGAAATTCGTTTGCGAGTCCAGAGTATAACGGTACAGTTACGGATATTTGAAGTCGTTTTACTAAAATATAGCTTTTAAATTATTTAAAACCCCCACCATGTGGGAATGGTAACCAATTAGATTTAACAAAAATAAAGGGCCCACTCAGGTACAAGTTTAAGAGGCCAATCACAAATTAGAAGGGAAGGGGAAGGACCAATGGGGAATGGGGATAAAGAACATTCTCTTCCCGTCTACCCATTCTCGTGCAGCAAACCAGTTTCGACCCGGTTCTAATTCCGGCCAATTTCTACCATTTTTCTGGTGAAATTCACTCATCCAACACCTGCAAACTACTCCATAGCATTTCCTCTACCGGTTTCGACCCAGTACTAAACCCTGAAAAACCCACCATGCCGCGGGAAACCTTGCCAAGATTCACCATTTGTGAAACGATTTCATTCAAGTACTACCACCATTAGAATCTCCTTGAACCCAGAAACAAAACCCAAACAACCTTGGAGACGTTGGAGTAAGTATGGAGGTTGAATTGAAGCACACCCAATTATAGGGTTCCGGCAGTTCGTGGGTGATTTCAGGCTTTTCCAGGCCGAATTGGCCTTAGCCACAGGTATGAAAATTACTCTCCTCATTGATATCTACATGCCTGTAAAATTTGGTAATTTTTCGAATTAGTTGAAATTTTCTAGTCGGGGGGCCGACCGCCACCCACGGCGTTACGTGCGGCGGCGTGTGGCCAGTGGGCCGATGATGTTTTTCTAATTTCAATTAGATGCCTTGATTCCATAATTGATGTCAATATGACGTAATTTGATTGTTTGAAGTTAATTTCATTACGATACATTACTTGATCAAAATATGAATCGACAATCCGACCGTTGGATCGTCACCAAACCTTAATGCATTATAGAACGTAATATTTGAGGATATTAGGAATTGACAGATCAGGAATCCAATGTATGGATCTTCACGAATTAGATTTCTAAGTTTGTAAAATAAGTGGCTGACCACCACCTAATTCTAGTAATTGGCGGAGATCTGACCGTTGGATCATAATAAAATTTTAATATGTTGTTTTAGAAGCATAATGCAGGTCTTTGGAAGTTATAGATCTGAAATCCGATGTGCGGATCTTATGGATCAAATTACATAGGGTTGTGGGGACCACCGTTGATCGAGTGTTGACCTTTGGTCAACATGTCTCGAATCATTTATAAATCTAACATTAGTATTAATAAAGGCTCAGTGAGGCTTTGTAGACTTATCTAGGTGAGTGACTTTAATATATGTGATATGGTGATTACCCGATCCTTTATATTAATATCCTTTGTGGATATGACTTGGTTTTATAAATGTCTTTTCTGTTAAAATTTGATTCTTTTATAATTGGCCATCGATCTATTTTTGCTAAATGTGAATTGATTCATGGATTGGTAATATTTGTGAAAAAGTGATTTGAATTGCATATTGAAATGTTTGTTAAATTGAGGGCTAGTAGGAGACCATGACCCTGCTTGGTTAATTTGCATAAGGGGTCACTAGTGGTCCTGCTTGGTTAATCCGCGATAGGGGACCATGTTATTTACGGATCGTGCTTGGTTAATCCGCAATAGGCGATCATGATGGCCATACATACTTAGGAGTGATCATGCTTGGTTAATCCGCGATAGGTGATCACTGCCTAAAAGTTTCGTAGGTGTGACTCTGCTTGGTTAATCCGCAATAAGGGGTCACTACCTACTTAGTTATCTTGGTCCTGCTTGGTTAATCCGCAATAGGGGACCATGGTCCTGCTTGGTTAATCCACGATATGGGACAATATTTTCTATGGATCGTGCTTGGTTAATCTGCGATATGCGATCCTTATATCTTTGGTATGGCCACACACACACACACACACACTTAGGGGTGATCATGCTTGGTTAATCCGCGATAAGTGATCACTGCCTAACAGATGCGTAGAAGTGACTCTGCTTGGTTAATCTATGATAGGGGGTCACTGCCTACTTGGTTACTGCAGTGGTGATTCTGCTTGGTTAATCCGCGATAGGGGGCCACTTCATGTTTGGTTACATATGTAGGCTTCGGCCGAACTGTGTCCCTCTAGCCCTAGTTTTTAATGCACATATGAACGATGATTTTTGAGAATCTTGGTGGTTTGAATGGGAAAAGCCGTTGGATGTCTAGGTGACTCCTTTGGAGTTTTTAGAGACTAGACTATGTTTTCATAATTACGAACCTATCTTTAAGGTTTATAAACTATGATCGATGGTCTTTCTTTTTATTGAATGTCACATACTTGTATTATTGTCACTCACTTGAGCTTTGTAGTTTATCCGAATTCTGGTTGGCCAGTGCACCATTTCCATGATGTAGGCACTAATTATATATGTGACAGATTTGGGTAGATTACTAGAAACTGCTAGATATTTAGGATTCCGTTGAGTGGTTCGGAATCCTTGCTCTTGCTCATTTCCATAAGGTTAGTTTAGAACCCTAGATTCGAGTGAATGAGAATTACCCCTAGTAGACGTTGCGAATATAAATGAGAATTACCATGTTTATTACTCATAATCCAAGTAGGGAATTATATAGAGTTCCATAGTAAATTCGTGAAATGATATGTTATTGCATTGTTTGATTAACGTAATTAAATGCTAAGATTATGCATCTTTGATTCATGAATTGATTAATTGATGTGATTGTGGAATGACATTGGATATGAGTGTTGTTATTATGATTATTTTAGTTGAGCAATGTTTCTAGAGAATAATATTGTGCATTGTTAATTCTTTAATATGTTACACGCTATGAATTGTGATTTTATGTGGGAAACATGATGATTTATGTGATGGATGAAGTGAAAATGTTAATCGTCATGTGTGATTGTTATGTTGGATATCATTATTATTGTTATGATTAGACTTGTTGATAAATATGGCTAGAGAATATGATTGTGCTTCGTCGCTTGTTCTTTGAAATATTGCATGATATGCAAACGATTTATGTGATGAATATTCGAGTGTAGTGAAATAATGAACTACGAATGGCTTGATCCCTATTTAGGGTATGTAGGCAGTCTAACGAGGATGTTAAATGCAGCCATAAAAAGTCTACGAAGAATTATTGCGCAGTTGGATCTTAAGTTGTGTTTTGCCATTTCCTAGAGGCAGAGTATGTTAGGGATACGGGTATTTGGTGATGTCACAAGTCGATCCTGGATGTATGTCGGGATCGGGGCGTGACAATTTATGTCTTTACAATTTGTTACTGATTCGACGGACTTATATTTTCACAAATATATTTGAAGTAGCCAAACACGGTGCAGACAATTCCTAAACTTCATAGTGACCAAAAGCCTTGTCTTCAAGCTCTAGATTCCAGATGCCAAGACAAGTTCATTCCTCGACTGTGATCGCTCTGATACAGAAGTTAGTAGCTCGTTCGACAACACCACCACATTCATTTACTCATTGACCGAGCTCAGTCGACAAGTTGGGACTAGCGATGGCAATGGGGCGGATTGGGTTCAGATGTGTCATCCCTATAACCGAACCCATTTGTTTTCCCCATACCTGAAACTGTAAAAAACCTGAACGGGTATTCCCTGTACCCGAACTTATTGGGTAACAGTTTTTCCATTATGAATTTATAATATTTCTTTCTTATGAAAAATTAAGCAAGTGTTACAAGACACTAGCTAAAATTTAACTAATTAAATAGTGATTCTTAAACAAACAAAATGGACACTATAAAGATCATATCCAAAACATCAACCACTTTCAAATCGAAATCTTAAAAGCAAAACAACAATACTTAGATGTTCTGGAAAAGTTTATCATAATTCAATATACTCCAGCAAAAACAAGAAATTCAGTAGCAAAAAAGAAAAGAAATCCAAAATTCTCCATGTTGCCCATTTCTTGACCGAGTTGTTCTATGTCTATCAGGCACATGCTTCTTCTGATGGAAACATTAATGGCGGTGCTGTGGAGTTGCTAAGGGAATCGGAAAGTAGTAAGAAACAGAGATGGAAGAAAAATATAAGATTTGTGGGTGACTCTAGTGAGAAGATTACGAGAGAATGTGAGTGAGTGGGAAATTGGGGCCTCCGGTTATTGTAGTAGTTGTTGTTGTAGTCTCTGAGAAAGAGAGGAATTTAGACTTTTGTGTGAAAGCATGGTTGGAAACTAGTTTGTTGGGTTCTTGGCTTTGAGTTCTTCCAGATTCCATGAAACTTGAAAGCATTAAATTTTTTGGAATAAAGATAAAAACCTTTGAAGTCTGCACTCCATTGCATGCTCAAGACCTTTGGAGTCTCCTAAGGAGTATTAAAATTGCTGGAGAAAAAAAATAGGGATTTCATTCTTTTATAAAAAAATTATAAATAATAAATATTTATATTTTTTTTATTAAAGAATGAAAACGGGGCGGGTTTGGGTATGAGTTTGGAGTGGATACCCTTATAACCATAACCGAATCCGAAACCAAACAATTTATCGAATGGTTACACATCGTAAAAAACCTGAAATTTGATCCCCGAAATCAAACTGTTCGGGTCGGAACCTGCGGGGATCGGGTTTGACGGATTAAATTGCCATCCCTAGTTGGGACGCCCCACTTTCAACCAAATGACGTAGTTAGTTCATTAGCTATTCGGTTTGCACGCCATGTAGACTTAGGGTGTACAATAATACAAGCAAAATGGTTGTGCCTCTCTTCCTCTCTCTCCCTCTATATCGAAGAAAAAACCCCAAATGCCAAGGGGAGGAAGGCAGACCGTCTTTGCTTCCATCCCCTTTTCCTCTGTTTCTTTCTTCTTTCTTGTTTGTGCCATCCTTCAATTGAATAATATTCTTTTAATTTCTAGAGATTTTCTTGCGATAACTTCTCATGTGGTGGCTTAGATCTGAATTCCATATCATTGTTTTCTACTCATTCGTCCTAAGTTACCCCTAATATAATTTCTTTATTCTCTTATCACTAAACTTTGATCCATCACTATTTTGAAAGACTTTGATGCGATATGCTCGTATTTTTTGCCTACTAAGTCAAATCAAGATTTTTGCAAGTCGTGGATTTATCCTAGTGGATAGGATATTCCTCCTCAACCCATAACCTCCCAAGTTCTAACTATCCGCATCCCCTATAGTTTAGATGAATCTATTGTAGATTATCCTATCTTTTGATAAAAAAAAAAAAGAGTCAAATCAAGATTTCTGTTCATTTTCTGTTAATGTTCGCTTTTATGCAAAGTTGGATAATTGGAGACCAAATTTAAGTCCACAGATCGATCCATCAATTATTTCACATGTTCTTTATGCGAGATGCGATTCAGTTCCATGATAGTCCGGCTTCGATTCATGGTTGCAGTCAAGGATTAGGGTTATGGATTACATTAGAATTTTGGTTATTATGTGGCGTATATGGCTTTTGCATGCAAATTTTTGTTATTTGGTACTTGCAATGCGTCTTGTTTAGGTTAAAGAATCTTTTAACACGTAGACATGTGTGTAACCATCCTAGTTAAAGCAGATTACTCTCCTCTGTGCACCCAAGTGTAAATTCATTTATTTAAATTTAAATCAATTATTTTAAAGTAATTTACCATTGTAAAAAATAATAACAGGAGTTGAGCATCACATTGAAAAATATTGTATTAAAATTTTACGAGCACTAATGAAATTTCTCTATAGGAGACTATATTTCTTCTTAGATATGGAATGCTATAATACTCTTGCTTCTTCTATTAATGTAATCTTTTTATATTGATAAGAAAAGGTAATCTTTATATGTGATCATTCACACACAAAAAAAAAAAAAAAAAAAAAAGT
>JADOBS010301947.1:0-12985 GCA_015708375.1 Cydonia oblonga
CGGCCCAATTTACCTGTTTGCTAATTTGACCAAAGTCCGGGTGTTTTTTTTTTTTTTTTTTGAGGAAACGACCAAAGCCCAGGGTTTTGGAATAAAACTATGGATTAATTGCCAACCTATATCTTTTACGTTTGTTTGCAAATAGAGTAATAGCAAATGACCAATACAACTTCAAAGATGTGGTACATCAACATCATCTAGAAAATAAGGTCGATTTCTAGTCACATAATATAATGAGCTTAATAATATAGTTACAAGAGTACTATCTACAGCAGAGCTAGAATTTCTTATTTTAAAAGGTCAAACATAAGATGCCGAGATTAATAATATACTTACAAGAATACTAAGTAAGACATTAAAAATATCAAACTTCAATGTTGTATTATGAAAGTTACAATAACCGACTTTGTTCCACTGAACAATGTTTCGTCATCTCACTTTAAACTACCAATCATCATTTGACCAAAAAAAAAAGGAAAATACCAATCATCAAATTCGTCAAGATGTCATAGCTCTTATGTCGATTTGACAACGTTTTTTAAGAGACTTTACCATGTAGAACAAAATAAGACATCAAACATAATTAAATGGGAAATCCAGGCAAATATGATTTACAGGACCAATACTAGATTTGACCATACTTTCAAGAGCACGAACATAACTAGGCTTATTTTTTTTCTTTAAAAAATTTGAGTACTAACAGAAGACTTAACGTAAAATTGAATACAGTTTCATTCTATGATTCTTACAATCGATCAATTTAGTTGGATAAAACTTGATTGTTGTTGTTGTAAGAATTTGGGTATAGTATGACAACTTTCTATTAACAATTAACGTGTACACAATATAATCATGGGCTAAAATTGCCCAAACCCGGCCCATAAACCGGTCCAAAATGAACGAAATAGGTAAATATAAGAAGAGGAAATTTTATTTAATTTATTATTTTTTACATTTTTTTGGCAAGTGGAGGCTCCGATGGGAAGAGAAAACCCCAAGACACAAGGCATTCCATTTACCTTCACATTTTTCGAATTTTGTCTCCGATTATTTGCTTCCTTCCGCACTTCCACGGTTTCTCCTCTCCCCAAAAATAAAAACCAAAAATCTCTCCCTTCTCTTCTCTTCTCTCACGAAATCCACTTCCTAACGTAACACAAGAAGCAGAAGCTGAAAGCAGAAGCAGAAAGCAGAAAGCAGGAAGCAGAAGATAATCAGATACCTCAAACACCATTCTCTCTCCTTTTTTTTGGTTTAATTTGTCTCTTTCTCTCTCTTCCTCCTGTCCGCGATCAAAGATCTGTTGCAGAAAAGTAAGCCTTCGACGGTTGCTTGAGGCAAATGGCTGTTTTTTTGTTTTATTTTTTTTAATTCTGTGTATTTTTCTGATTTGCGATTTTTGTTTTGTTTTGTTTTTTTTTTTTTTTTGACAGGGATGAAGAGAGTAAGAGATGATGTGTTCGGATGCGCTCAATTGAAGCGGCCCTCCGGTTCGTCTCGCGGGGACTCGTAAGTCTCATGATTTATTCATCACTCTTCAATAGCATGATTTGCTTTATGTTTTGTTTGGTTTGTGAGAATATAATTTTGCCCGTGTCAGTGTATCGGTGCGCGATTTCGGTTCTCTTGCCCTTGATTGTTAATATTAGTGTAATTTGATCGTTGTTGTCGAATTGCGTCGTAGTTTTGTACCTGCTGTGGATTGGATTGGTTGTGCTTGATCATGAAATTTTTTAAATTTGTTTAGGGTTTGTTGTTTATTAGAGTTGAATTGAGTAGTAATGCGGTTTTTAGAGGTAAAGTCGAGAGCTTTCTGAAAATTTTGTTAGGTATGTTGTTTTCAGCGGATATGATTTTGTTTTAGGAAGACTAAATCTTCCGATGAATGTTAAAATAGATTTCTGTTTGGAGCTTAGATCAATGCGGTAGACGCGGTGTTGATGAAAATAGTACCGGAGAATGATGATTATCTTTGTTTTCTGGAAGTATGTTTTCTTTGGTTGTTGCAGCTAATTGGATTTAGAAAAAAAAGTTATCAGGAGCATATGCGTAGGAGGAAGGAGTAATCATGCTTGGGTTTATGATGTTTCATGAATTTGATAGTATTTATTTTGTAGTTATATGTTGAGTTGATGATCATTTTCTGGATGTGGGGCAACAGGCAATCCCAGATACCGGGGGGAGGAGGTGGAGGAGGGGGCGTTGGAGTAGGTGGAGGTGGGCCCATTGGAGGAGGAGGAGGTGCTTCACAGAAATTGACCACCAATGACGCTCTAACCTATCTCAAAGAAGTGAAGGACATGTTTCTAGACCAAAGAGAAAAATACGATACATTTCTTGAGGTCATGAAAGATTTCAAGGCTCAAAGGTATCTGAATGTACCCATTTTTATTCTTTTTTCCACTCATAATTCCTTCCTAGTTGATTTTTCAGCTGATGGATTCTATTTTTGTCTATTTCAGAACCGACACAGCAGGTGTCATTGCAAGAGTAAAGGAATTATTTAAAGGGCATAACAACTTAATTTTGGGCTTTAATACCTTCTTGCCGAAGGGTTATGAGATAACCCTTGATGAAGATGAGACTCCACCAAAAAAGACAGTTGAATTTGAGGAAGCTATCAGTTTTGTAAACAAGATAAAGGTGAATGTGTTTAATTTTATCATAATCACAAGTGTAAACGTTTATTATTTTCTGTTTGATTGATGGATTTCTGTCCTACAGAAACGTTTCCAAAATGATGATCATGTCTATAAATCATTCCTGGACATACTAAACATGTATCGAAAGGAGCACAAGGATATAAATGAAGTTTACAGTGAGGTAAATATACACAATTTTTCACATTTGGTGTTCGATGATGAATTATTGGCTGTTACAAGGTATTTCTATTTATTTTAGAAAATATTCCTCCCTACGTTCTTAGTAACTTAAATTAATTTCCAGGTTGCTGCTCTTTTTGATGAGCATCCAGATTTGCTTGATGAGTTCACCAGATTTTTACCGGATGCTTCAGCAGCTGCTTCAGCACATCAAGCTCAATACGGCCACAATTCATTTTCCCGTTTCAATGAGCGAAGCTCTGCTACACCCACATTTCGGCCAATGCATATGGAGAAGGTAATTACAAAATTCTTTCTATTATGTTTTTAACGGTTTCTTGTTTAGTTAGTGATTTGTAATGGGGTGCTGGTCTCTTTTCACAGCAACGTAGAAGGGATAGGATCATGACACCCCATGCTGATCGCGATCTTAGTGTTGATCGTCCTGAGCTCGACGATGACAAAGGAATGGTGAAAGTTCCGAAGGAGCACAGAAAGCGTAGTGAAAAGGAGAATAGGGATAGAAGAAATCGGGACGATGATGATAGAGAATTAGAGAATGATAACAATAGGGACTACAAATTACAGCGTTTTCCTGAGAAAAGAAAACCCTCCAGGAAGGTTGAAGGTTTTGGTGTGACTGCTAACTTCGCTCCTTATGATGACAAAGACTCCTTAAAGAGTGAGTTCATGATGGAGCTGTTTCAGTTATATACATTCATGGACCTTAAATGTGTTGCATTTAGGTAGTGTTGTTTTATTCTCTGGTTTGTTAAATGGAATAAGCAGTTGTAATTTGTTTTGAGATTGCAATATCCGTGTTTCTCATGATAATGGCCATTATAACTGTCAGTTTTCATCGCCATAAAATTTTGAAACAAATTGTTGTTTTGTCAACATTGATACGATTTTAGGTTATGGAACTAACAAAAATGCACATTGCTTGATTAGTTTTAGCGTTAGTGTAAATTCTACCAGGAGGAAGAGACGCAATTTCTGGTACTTGGTCTAAAAGTCTGTCATTAGAGATGTGTTAATTGAATATTCATTTAATCCACAATGTGCCTTGTTTAGCTGTTCAGTATTAGGAAAACCTGAACTTTTTGTATCACATTACTTGATTTTGAAATCCTTGGGAAATGGATGTGGCTTTTTTTGCTTACATTCATCATTTGTTGGAACTTCATTGTTGTTTTTTAAAGTTCTATAGTTTCAGTTCTCGTGTTATTACATCAGTGTTGCTTATGGTCTCTCATTTTTATGTCAGGCATGTACAGCCAGGGATTCATTTTCTGTGAGAAGGTGAAGGAGAGGTTGTGTAGTCAAGATGACTACCAGGCATTTTTGAAGTTGCTTAACATTTATAGCAATGGAATTATTAAAAGGAATGATCTGCAAGGTTTGGTACGTGCTACTCCATGTTCAACAGCTAGTCAACACTTCTAAAGTCGAGCATTGTGTGCTTTCTCTTCAAGCCAGGGGAAACTGGACGAAGGACACTTCATGATAACCACATATTTATCTATCTATTCTATGAACTTCCTTAAAAAATGCTATTGCCTCTAGTTTGACCTTTTCCATTAAACTTTGCCCATCTCAGGTGACTGATTTATTGGGAAAGTATTCAGATCTTATGGAGGAGTTTAATGATTTTTTGGAGCGTTGCGAGAATATAGGTAACTTTAAAAAATGCCATCAATTTTGAGCTGCTTTCTTGTGCTTTGTCATTTTTTAAATTGTATCTGATGGTATTTGTCCTTGGCACTTGCAGATGGGTTCCTTGCTGGTGTTATGAGTAGAAGTATGTATATTACTCCTCCATTGGTCTCTTTTTCATAGGATACTAAGTTATCAGTTTCTGTACTATCCGCATTTGGAAGAACAATTAATCTTCCGCATTTCATAATTTGAGCTATCATATGGTTTCTCATTTCTCTGGAAGTTTTGCTTGCTTGTGTAATTAGAGAATCCTGATTGGTAGACTGTTGATTGCAGAGTCTCTGAGCAGTGATGGTCCTGTTCCTTCATCTAGATTGCTGAAGGTAGAGGACAAAGATAAGGAGCCAAAGCGTGAAATGGAGGGAGCTAAAGAAAAGGAAAGATACAGGGAGAAGTATTGGGCAAAATCTATTCAAGAGCTTGACCTCTCTAACTGTGAACGTTGTACTCCAAGCTATCGGCTTCTGCCCGAAGATGTACGACTTAACATTCTGTACTTAATTTAGTAACATTGTCTGATGCTCAACTTATTGTTGCTTGTCACTTTGCAGTATCCAATACCTTCAGCAAGCCAGAGATCAGAACTTGGTGCTCAGGTTCTGAATGACCATTGGGTATCTGTGACTTCAGGAAGTGAAGATTACTCTTTTAAACATATGCGCAGAAATCAGTATGAAGAAAGTCTGTTCAGATGTGAGGATGATAGGTAATGTTAAGGCTGTTGAGTATCATTTTTGCTTTTGGTGTACAAGTGTGCTTGCATGATCGTATGGATGGATAGAGGTCCCTGTAGGTTCTGCGGATCACTATTGAATCATTGATATAATAGCATTTCCTTTACAGTACATGCTAGTTCATTATTGGTAACTTATGTTGGCTTTCATTTTGGAAAGTTTAGGTTTGAGTTGGATATGTTGTTAGAGTCGGTGAGCTCAACTGCTAAGCGAGCAGAGGAACTCTTGAACAGCATCAATGAAAATAAGATCAGCATGGAAACTGTAATCCGTATTGAAGACCACTTCACTGGTTTGTATCTGTAAACCGATTGTGAAGCAATTAAATGTCAAGTATCTGTTCTGGTATTTGAGCTCTTTTAACTGCATTGACCTTTGTCATTTATTTGTTTTATTGCAGCTTTAAACTTAAGATGCATTGAACGTTTATATGGTGACCATGGTCTTGATGTGATGGACATACTGCGGAAAAATCCAACTCTGGCTTTGCCTGTTGTATTAACTCGCCTGAAGCAGAAACAAGATGAATGGACAAGGTGTAGATCTGATTTTAACAAGGTTTGGGCAGATATATATGCCAAAAACCATTACAAATCACTTGATCACCGGAGCTTCTATTTCAAGCAACAAGATTCAAAGAACTTGAGTAGCAAATGTAAGTTTTTTAATATTGAAGATTAGTTTATTAGTTCCTTGAGCACTTATCTCTATATTGGTTTTTTATAATTGTTACTCCTTGCCAATTCTGACTCCTATTGATTGACAGCTTTGGTGGCTGAGATCAAGGAATTGAAAGAGAAAAAGCAGATAGAGGATGATATCCTTCTGGCTGTTGCTGCTGGAAACAGGCAATCTATAGTTCCACATATGGAGTATGAATACTTAGATATCTGCTTACATGAAGACTTGTATAAGCTTGTCCAATATTCATGTGAAGAGGTTTTCTCAACGAAAGAACAATTAAATAAGGCTATGAGACTTTACACTACCATTCTGGAGCCAATGCTGGGTGTTTCTTCTCGACCCAACGATTCAGAGGATGATGAAGATGTCGACAAAAGTAGGAATCAGGCTAAGAATTGTACTGCGTCAAGCATAGGAGAAAGCGATGGAAGTCCTGGTGGCGATTCTGCCACAGTGAATCTTAAGCAGCCCAAATCTGTGTGTAATGAAGAAGGAGATGCTTTAGCAGAAGTTGAAAGTTTGGCTAACGGGGATAACTCAGCTAAAGAAGATGGAAGTCGTGATGCACATCCTGTCTCTAGGAAAGATTCCACATCTGAGAAACTTCAACTAGAGAGAGACCAGAAGAATACGGATGTCCCTAAGAAAAGGTATCTGGCCACCAACACGGACAATGAATGGCCGTCCAGTCAACCATCACATCCAATTGGAGCAGATGATAATCATGGTAGAACGAGCTTGGAAGTGTTATCAGGTCTGTTATTCGGAATTTGATTTTTATTTTCCTGTAATGGCATCTTACTCAAATTTTATAATTTATTTTACTTTCTGGAGTTATAATAATGCTAGAATACTGTGAATTTTTTTGAATTGAAGGGTGTGTTGCAACCACGTCAAGGGCTGGTACCTCTATTAGTGGCAATGACCCTTTACAGCAAGGAAATGCTGATGCTGTTCCATCATCAGAGGTATGAGTCTGGATTCTGGAATATTGTCATCTGTGATGGCTTTTGTTTTTTTTATTTTTAATTTGACCATATGGTATTGGCAACACTTACTGATATACTGTTGGTGCTTCAGGGTGGTGATATTGCAAAACCTGCTTTAATTGCTAATGGAGTATTTCCAGAAAGCACTAAAGTTAAAAGTCATCATGAAGAGTCTCTTGGGCCCTCCAAAATTGAAAAGGAAGAGGGGGAATTATCACCAATTGCTGACTTTGGGGAGGATAACTTTGTTGTCCCTGGAGATGCTGGGGTGCAAGCTATGCCTAAGGCAAACCGCAGTGTTGAAAGCAGACCGTTTCAGTCTGGGAATAGGGAAGACATTAGTGGTCGGGAAGCTGGAGACAATGATGCAGATGCAGATGATGAAAACAGTGAAAATGCTTCTGAGGCTGGTGAAGTCTCTGGCAGTGAGACAGCTGGTGATGAATGTTCCCGAGAAGAGCAAGGTGATGATGAAGATGCTGAACAAGATGACATTGATGGTAAGGCTGAGAGCGAAGGTGAGGCTGAAGGGATGGCTGATGGACATCTTGTTGGAGGAGATGGAATGTGTTCACCGTTGTCCGAACGTTTTCTTTTATCTGTGAAACCTCTTGCGAAGCATGTACCAGGTTCTTTACTTGAAGAAAGGAAAGACTCTCGTGTTTTCTATGGGAATGATAATTTCTATGTGCTTTATAGGCTTCATCAAGTAAGAGACCTTTTCATTAATTTTTGGAGTTTGTTTATGTCTTTATTTTCTACCGGATATAAGCTTGACTTATTTGAATTTGCAGATTCTGTATGAAAGGATTTTATCTGCAAAAACAAGTTCCACAGGTGCAGAAATGAAATGGAGAACTTCAAAGGATGGCAGCTCTCCGGATCTGTATGACAGGTATTTTTCTGGCCATTTTCTCTTTTGTATAGATAATAGATTAGAACTATGGCAACTGTTCAAAGCAATTTTAATCACATGCACTATATTTATTCATCTGTTATGCAGATTTATGAGTGCTCTATACAATTTGCTTGATGGATCTGTTGATAATGCAAAATTTGAGGATGAATGCCGAGCTATTATTGGAAACCAGTCATATATATTATTCACCTTGGACAAATTAATATATAAATTCGTCAAACAGGTTTGCTCACTAGAAATTCTGTACTTTAAACAAAAAAAAAAAAAGAAGGAATTTTTCTGTGTGTTTGCTTTTTCTGCCAAGGTTCTGATTAGTGGTTATTTATGCAGCTTCAAACTGTTGCAAGTGATGAGACTGACACTAAGCTGCTTCAATTATATGAATATGAAAAGTCCCGGAAAACTGGGAAGTTAATTGATTCTGTTTACCATGAAAACGCACGTGTCCTCATTCATGAGGAGAATATTTACAGATTGGAGTTTGTAAGTTCTTCGACTCTTGCCCATTTATTTGACCATAACCTACCTTTTTTAATATGCTTTCTTATTTTTAATTTTGTTTGTGCAGTCCTCTGCGCCCTCCCGACTGTCCATCCAGCTGATGGACAGTGTGAGTGAAAAGCCCGAGGTGTTTGCAGTTTCTGTGGAACCTAATTTTGCATCCTATCTGCACAATGAATTTCTGCCGGTTTTTCCTGGAAAAAAGGAGCCGCATGGGATTACCCTTCAGAGGTGATAATGCACTCTTCGGATTTTACATTATATTAGAGGGTAGCAGTAAGACTCTAGGCTCACTCTGTAAGTGAGCACCTGGCACCTTACATGGTTTAGGACATCTTTCTGTGCCCATACCAAGGCTATAAGAATTAAATAAATGTTAAAAGTGCTAGAATTGCTATACTTCTCTGAAGAAACATGATAGACACTGAAATACGGGACCATTCAATGGATTTAGTTCCTTCCTTTCTTTTGGCAAGCAAAGTTATGTGTAAATCCTCTCACAATGTTATGATATATTAATAATTAGATGAAGCCTGCACAGTGTGGGTGTAAATATGAAATATTTAAAAGGAATAAAATTATACGGGAGAGAGAAGTTTGAGAGAAAAGAGGGAGAGAGAGCATAGAAGATGCTTAAATTGTTAAAATTTAAAATTAGAGATATGTTGTGATGACAAATGGGAGAGGGAAGGGAAAAAAACAGCAAAATTTGTTTTGTTCGAAATTACATTACGCCTCATGATTTTATTTTGTGATAGAAAGACCAAATTGTCTTTTCACCCTCTTTTGGTTGACAAGGAGGGTTTTGTCAAGAGGTAGTTTAGATTAGTCGTATACAGCAACTCAAGTTACCTTGTGGTATGTAATGAGCCAAAAGTTTCCAGAATGTTTATGTTAGTTAATGGCTAACTTGCTGATTCAATCCATTTTTGCAGAAACAAGCGCAAATATGCAGGGCAAGATGAATCCTCTGCCTTTTGCAGGGCCATGGACGGTGTTCAGTTAGTCAATGGTTTGGAGTGCAAGATAGCTTGCAACTCATCCAAGGTATCTCGCCCTTGTATGTATTTCTTATCTTCGGCATGCCATCAGTTTTACCTTATTTACAATATAACTACGGCTGGAAGCTGGAGAAATACTAGCCATATATATATGTATGTATATTATATAATGCAATTTTTGTCCACGGAGTTTTGTTCATCAAAGTATCATGTGGCAGATCTCTTACGTTCTTGACACAGAAGATTACTTCTTCCGTATGAGAAGGAAAAGGAGAACATCTGGGGCCAGATCACCGTATTGTGATCAGACGAGAGTACAGCGGTTCCACAAATTCTTATCAGTCTCATCATAGCTTAGAAGGAAATTCCTTGGAGATTGGGAAGCTAAAGGTAGACACGAGATAAACTTTTTGAAAACTCTTGATATGCCCTTTTTCCTTATATTCCACTGCCACGAGTTTTGAGAACAAGAGTAACCAATGCTTTCTTGCAATAGGAGTCATCTACTCAATTTCTGAGACCGGAGAAGGATGATGGCGGTCCTGGACACGTAAAGCATGTCCGGTTCAGAAGATCGGCCTAGGAGCCATTGTTGTGTATATAAGGTTGGTGTATGATAATTTCGTAGAAAAGGTATTTTAAGTTATAGTTCTTGATCTTTGTCATACATAGGATATTTTCTTCCCCACTTCCATAAGCACACTTAGTGTAACAACTTGATCAAATAGCAGAAAAGCGCGTGTTTTAACAAATCCCGAGCTTTCTTTGCAGTTTCATACCAGCATTTTGCAGGCATTACTGCATCATTATTCTTTTCCTCCGTAAGATTATGTCAGTTTTATAGAACATATTCTTTAAATTTCAGTGTAAAGTAGTGTGATAAGATATCTATCTGTAATAGTTTACAACTGTTCGCGTTCTTCGTCAAGAACTCTTTTTGCTCTGGAAAATTGATCTCGCATGTGGTATTTTGATGCTTCTGTTCTATATACGCGCTTTTCCGGGATAGACATAATTTGCGCATATTTTTTACCCCAGTAGTTATTAGAAATATTTTTGAGTTGGATGTCACCGGAACTATTTCTGGCCACCCATATTTTCTCCATCGCACAACTCTGTTTATTTTCGGATTCAATTACATGGGACGGAAATAAGCGGTGTGAAAGATGGAGAAAAGTAGTGTGCGGAAATCATTTTCTTAACGTGTGGAGAATGGATCGAAAAAGGTTCAAGAGAGATTCAAGACCAAGAAGGAAGAAGTAAACGCTGAAACGAAGTTACAAAGCTAGAACGGGCCGGGGCCCACAGAACTGGATTAGTTTGCTCGGAAAGTGGGCCGGAGCGGGTTGAATCCGGCTAGCATAGATAACGAGCCGTCACGTGGTTGTCGGATGCGGAAGTGTAACGGACTCCACTTTCTCACGCCACTTGTGGCTTGAGCTCCGTCAGCACTCAGCAGTACTAACAAGAAGTTGCAGCCGTTAATTACTGAATTGCCCTTGGCTCGTTTAAATATCAACAATGAATTAATTTGTTTCAAAGAGCATAAAAAAAAATATATTTCAAATTGAATTTTAAAAAATTCTTACAAGAAGAAAGGGAAGAATTTGAGAATGCCCTTCTTTTATGATCTTTTGACTTTCCATTTGGTAGCTTCAATAATTTTTAAGGGTGATGTTATTCATACTCATTTTTATCTTTCAAACACTTCCTTTAATTTATGATCGTCAGATATATTGCATTGAAAAAATATCAACGAACAAAAAATTAACAAAAGTGTATGAGAGGTAAAAATGAGTGAGTATCACTACCCATTTGGCTTCTGTGGAGGTGAACTTGAACCCACCCACCATGCCTATAGCAAACACCACTTTGTGACACAAATTGATGCCCTAAAAGACGGGAAGGACTTACATACACTTATCCGGATGTCACTAGCGTTCTAGACTAATAACACAATAGCATGTTCCCGAAAGATCTCTCTCCTAAACAACGTTTCATTACGGTCAATCTTTGTCATCTTCACTTGCAAACACATTTCAAGTTCCCTGGGAGTAGACATTCCCTGCACCTAGGATGCCTCTATGGCAGTTTTCTCAACCCAATTACGCAGTGCTGTGTACCACGTATGTTTGTCTTGAAATATCATTATTGTGACATCAAGATAAATTCGCGTGTTTGTCTAGTATGAACCGACTCATAACATGCCTTGAAATCTATAGACGAGAAATTCTTAGCGAAGGATCCAACGGGTACATTCTAGAATTTCCAATTTTTGCGTGTCAAAATTCGATTGAATTATTCAATGTGTAATGTGGACCTGCCAGATGGGATGTATGGTGCTGAGGCATTGTGGTGACGACAGCCAGGTGGCTGCCGTTTTCTCCTCATCTGTCCACGTGATTTGTTAACTTGGAAAATTAAGAAGTCAAGTTTTATTCTTTTGTTTTTTTTTCTTCATTTTTCACACATAATATATTTTTTAATTCAATAAAAAAATGATATCTTGGTTGTGACAAATCTTGGTTTCAAATCTAGTCAATTATTTGTTAATAACTTAACAAAAATAGTTATTAAATACGTATTTGTACACGTTATAGTACAAATGACCCAGATCGAAGAATAACTTGTCGTACTAATAATGAATGTCATATTAAAAGGAGATACAAGCCCACAACACATGGAACGATTTTTGACTCTCTTTACTTTTTTTTTTCCATTTTAAAAAGAGGATATATTTTGCTCACCGCACTCAAGTGGAGATAATATTTACATCAGATTTATTCTTGTTGGTTGGGTTTAAGTTTAAAGATTTGTGTTTATTTACTACACAGAATTCAAAATTTAAACTTATTTTACAATTATAAATACATCTGTGAGCATGACTAATCACTTTAGGATGGTAATCATCTAACATTCATAAATAGGGCGGTGAGCATGACTAATCACTTTAGGATGGTAAATAAAAATATTTCCTTAAAAGAGAAATGCTATGGAGACTCTCTGACAAGTGAGACTCTTCATAAACTTTCTAGCACCTCATGTTTTTTGTATACTTTTTCATACTGTTTGGCACATAAAGTGATATTAAACTATGAGGTAGTGAAACATCTATGAATAGTCTCACTTTAAAAGAGTTTTCTTCTCTTCCTTAGTAGAAGATTACATGATGTGTCACTAATAAAAAATTAACACGTTTATCAATATTTAAATAATAATTAAATTATCTACTTTCATATCGTTATCAAATTTTATGAACGAATTTAATTTCTCTCGCGTTACTTTAAATATTATGGTTAAAATAAGGTACGTTCATGGCATGTGGTCAATATTAATGATATTCCAAGCTGTTCAATGCACATGGCCACATGGCTTCATCCGCTGTACAGAACCGAACCTCCAGTGGGAAACCATATTAAAATAATATTCAAACAACCCGAAAGCAGCATGAAAGTTCCCTCTGCACCAAACCAAATATGTTAATTTGCATAACAGTCCTCTCAATTTACCTGAAATTTAACCTTTTTCTTTACGCTTGTTTTTTTTTGCACTTTCCTTCATCTAGTTCTTTTTTTTTTTTCTTTCTAATTTAGACATGTTTGTTATTGCTTTCGCA